>VZSR01003807.1:1744156-1829689 GCA_013398615.1 Brachypodius melanocephalos | reverse complement strand
AAACAAGCCATATGAAGAACAACTGAGGGAGCTGGGATTGTTCGGCCTGGAAAAATGAGACTCAGAGGTGACCTTATCACTCTCTACAACTTCCTGAAGGGTAGTTGTACTCAGCTGGGGGTTGGCCTCTTTCTCCAAGCAACGGACAGAATGAGAGGACACAGCCTCAAGCTGCATCAAGGGAAATATAGGTTGGATATCAGGAAAGTTTTTCACAGAAAGAGTGATAAAATACTGGAATGGCCTGCCCAGGGAGGTGGTGGAGTCACCATCCCTGGATGTGTTTAAAAAACAACTGGATGTGGCACTTGGTGCCATGGTCTAGTTGAGGTGTTAGAGCATAGGTTGGACTCGATCTTGAAGGTCTCTTCCAACCTAGAAATTCTGTGATTCTGTGATTTCTACACCCTGGTGCAGGGCCCTGTTCAGGCTTGCCTATACCCATCTACCAAGATGTACATGTGCAGCATTCATCTATAGGTGATACTACAGTACAGCTGAGCATTTGGTAGAGTCGTCAGCAATGTTAAAGTATTTGTTAAGAATTCAGTTGAATGACACCCCAAAACAACCACAAAAAAAATAGTCAAGCCCAAAGTAATAGCATATTGAGAGTAAAAAAAGGCTAGATGGTTTTACATACCTAAATATTGGCTGGATGTAGTTTCAGTTATTACAGATAAAGCTGGTAAAAGCAGCAGTGAGCTCAGTGTGGTATTCGACTTGTTTTGCTTGTTTTCCCCGGGCTCTGGGACACAGCTTCACCTCGGAAACAAGGCAGCTCATTCATCATGGCTACAAACAGGCAGCACAGAGTTATCCCCTTACAAAATATTATCTGAGCATCTCCCTACACTGCCACTCCAAAGGAGGGACTGCGCCTAGGTCCATTAGCAGAAGGAAGCACTGTTTTGAGAAAATTAAACTCTGAAAGGGAACATATTGCTGTCAATTACAAGAGTGCTTGCTTTTAGGAAAGCTGTTCCATCCTACATTCAAGGGAAAATGGCATCTTCCTTCTCTGCAAAGGGGGGTGGAGAAACACTGACTTCATAAACAGCAGAAGTGGCATTTAGAGACTTAAAAATACAGGAAAGTGGGGGCTCTGCAATTACATGGATAGTTCAGCTTTAATAAAACAAGGCAACAGCCATGCCTGGGGATGCTGCTCACCAGGATATAGCTCCAGCTGGTCCAGAAATGATCGAGCCAGCGTGTCCCAAAATAGCAATAAAAGCATATGGGTAAATGGCACACAGAGTCCTGTGCACAGCCTTACAGTAGATGCTGAATCCCAGAGTGTACTGTAGCACTTATGAGCACCTGCAATTCAAACCATGAACCCACTGCTACTGTGCATTTACACAGAACTCAGCTGGTGAAGGCACAAGATCTCTAACACTTATTTAAGCCTTTTATTTAAAACTACAGTTTATATCCAAGCCATTTTCTTAGGCAACACTTTTCACACAAAGTTAGAAGAGCGGCAGCTGACAGCAGGACTTAGACCCAGCTGCTCAGGAGAAAGTACAGGCACCAGCAGCTCTCACCCATCATTTCCTTCCCATGCAGAGCACCAGCTCCAGCAGACACAGGAAGCTCAGAACTGACCGGCTTGCAGCATTACAGTGATTAAACAGGAGAGGCGAAAAGCTAGAAACATTCAAAACTGCATCATGGATGCTAAGCAGAGCACGCTGGATGGACAGGAGGGGATTAAGTGCTTAACAGGCAGAACAAGTCTGTCAGGCCCACCCAACACGGCTGCTGAAAGCTCCTGCCCAGAAGAGGTCACTTAAACCCCGCTGCATCACCCCGCTTGCATAACAGCTCCTGGCTCAGGAGGGAAGAGCTCCAGGGGAGCTGCTCTCTCCCACAACCCTGCATCCCCGGGGGCAGACAGGACCCCCATTTCAAAAGGCCCTGATGATTACTACAGGTATCAAACAGCCTGATTAGACCCACGGGCCAGGTCACAGGGGTCAGCAGTATTATCTCTGTATAGAGATGGTGGCTCCTTACAGCACCACGAGAAGCACTCTGTGCATGCACTGCTGCAGGCAGAACTGGAAGTTTCCTGCTTTTATACTGACACTTCCCCAAATGGGGCAGGTCTCCTGCATCTCTTGAAGGTGTGGGAGTATATATACTGGTGTATATAGCCAGTTGTAGGTGTCAGCAAACTACGGCTGTGTAGAAAGTAAGTTACCGCAGATGAAACAGATTGCAACATCATTTCTTCAAGGCAGATCTTGTATGAGGCAGTGCTGGAGCTAGCAGCCACACAGCAGCTCAGAGCTGATTAGATTCACACAAGCTTCATCTGCAGCAGAGTTTGGAAAATAATTACTGGATTGGCTTGATAGCAAAGCTTGTTTCAAAAGGAGAAAAAAATGGGAGCAACTTTAAATAACAGTACTATAAACCCCTGAATTGACACCCTTGCCTTCTTCCCCCACCACATGCTGCTCCTTCCTATGTACGTGGGCCAGCAAATGCACCTGCAACACGATGACAGACAAGATCAGGGAACAAGTTTGAAACTGGATCTTCTGTTTAGTTCCACTAATCCAAATCAGTCACTTCCCAAATACTGTTGAGGCAACCCCTTTGATGGCAGCTTGGCACTGCTGTCACTCAAGACCATCGCACAAAAATGCTGAAGGCAAAATGGCAATTAGGATTGAAAGATGCCTTCATCCTGCACATGTGTGCAGCAGTGTCATTTCACAAGCAACAGGTCTGACAGCAGCACTGCTGCCAAGAGCTTCTGTCTTCACCTTACCAGCCCACTGGGTTCTGTTGACAGCTTTGAGGATGTGTCTACACCACAACTACACCAGTTGATTTAGGTCAAGATTTTGTGGGATTATGTTTAAAGCACATCTGCGCCTAGGCACGTTCCACAGAACAATCCCACAAACAGCTGCCACAAGTGGAGGGCCAGAAGGAATTAACCCAAAGTTGCCTCCGAGCACACCTTGGTATCATTTAGCCGTAGCTTCAGTGCAAAACAGAGTGACAAAGCACTGTTTGTCCCACGTGCTGCCCCAGGGGCTCACACTGGTAGTGCTTTGGACCAACAGCACTGAACAACAAAGCCAAGCTGCCTACATCCGCTTCCTCTTCACACACAGGCTCATTTCAATGAGAGAGGAAACCAGGGCAGCACATGCCATTATGAATTGTGTTTATCTCAGATACTAAGCAACATTAGTGCTGACCAGCCATGACCAGTGCAACAAGCCCTGTCAATACCACTCAGGCAGAAATCAGATTCCCCACAAAATAGCAGGGAGCAGCCGTAGCCAGGTAACAGCTAGGATGTTCCAGCATGTGGGTGGATGTCAGATTCAGAAGACAAAAGATGTCATCAACATGAGCACACTCAGCTACCCCCACAGCACTTCAGTGTAATTAAGTTTTCAGAGTTAAAAAAAAAAGCAGTTTCATGGTAGAAGCTTCAGAGCGATAGTTTCTATGTTATCTCCTCCACATGCCTTAATTAGCCAGCTACTAAGCAGAAGAAAAATGCATCCTTGTGCTTGTCTGATACTAAATGAGTCACCTCCTTATATATGTGTATTAAGACACAATAAATATCCACTAAATCCAGCTGCCTAAACAGAGTTGTTTTCATTTCTTTTGCTAAAGGCTTAGCAAAGCTCTTAAATACTTGCAGAAGTTAAAAAATGTTTATCCTAAGCCGTTTGGCAAAGAAGTGAACGTGAAGTACGGATTTTTCTCCCACTATAAGTATAAAATAGCAAGGTCCTAGCAGAACTTTAGGCATTCTCTTACAGCATCCATGGCAAAGATGTATCAGTTACAGAAGCACAGTTTTCCAAAATCCTGCAGCCTGGCCACTGGTGTTACCCAGTCCCTTTGGCACTGCTGCAGGACTGAGGATACAACTGGATGCACTGGACAATCACACACACCATCACTGACCACAGACAGTGCCTGCATAGCCAGCAAGCTGTTCCTCCCTGCCAAATCCCTACCAGAATCAGACTACCAAGTAACTCCACTTGGAACTTTCCCTAGACAGGAGTCAGGGAAGGAATCAGGGAGCAGGCTAATGAGTGAGCAGAGCACCCTGGCCAGCAGTCTCTAGCCTTGGCAACTGCTGGTGCCATTAGATTGTAGAAAGTTTATGCGCTCTATCCATAAGCTCAACAGGAAGAATAAGAAGAAATTCAAGGCCCTACCACAACTGCCCCAGGCTTATACATATTCAAAGTGCATCAGAAAAATTGGGAATGCCAGGTTCTGAGTGCAGCTTCAACAGATTCCACCTCTTCTCACTAAAAGCTAAGCCTCCATAGAGCATCACCTTTTTCCATGCAACAACTCACTGATCTTTTCCAATTTCTTAGTTCTTCTCACTGAGATACTACATAGTTCTTCCACACATGCTCCCACAGTCCAACTTCCTCCAGCCCTGACCGAGGAAAGCAAAACTAGGCCCACTAATACTCTGTTACACACTGTTGAGCTGAGGTGATTCCATCACTGCACAGCTGTTGTGGTTTAACCTCAGCCAGCAACACAGTATCACACAGTCACACACTCCCTCCCTCCTCTGCAGGATGAGAACAAGAATCAGAAAACTCATAGGTTGAGATAAGAATAGCTCAGTAATTGAAATAAACTGAAATATAATAATAGTAATGAAAAGAGAAGAATAAAACCCAAGAGAAACCAGTGATGCACAGTCCGTGGCTTCTGGGCAACTCCATCCATTTTATACACTGATGACTATCTGGCTGTGGAATATCCCTTTGGCCAGTCTGGGTCAGCTGTCCTGGCTGTGCTTCCTCCCAGCTTCTGGTGCACCTGCTCCCTGGCACAGCATGGGAACCCGAAAAGTCCTTGATTTAGGGTAAGTACTGCTGAGCAACTACTAAGCATCAGTGTGTTATCAACATAATTCTCATACTGAATCCAACACACACCACTGTACCAGCAACCAGGCATAAAATTATCCCAGCTGAAATCAGAACAACTTTGGGGAGATGGAGTGCATTACCCCAGCAGCTCTGTGCACTCCATGTGAGATCTGGGTACCACAGGCCCACCCAGCTGACTGCAGAACCCCACATCACTAATATGCTCTGAAACACCAAGCCTCTGGAACAGATGACAGCATAGCTAAAGCTTTTGTGCAATGTGGTATTCTTAAAGTCAATGAATGCAGTTTAGTCTTGAATATCAGGATACAGATCGTTCTGGAAAGCTCAGGCCCCAAAGGGCATTGGATCAGATTAGTTTCCCCACTTCAAACAAGCACAACATCTAACACCAGGGTAAAAAAAAAAACAAAACAAAACAAAAAAACAAAAAAAACACCCCAACAAACAGGCAGCATAAGGCTTAACTGAACAGTTCTCAAGGATTTTCCCTGCTACTGTACAACAGAGAGACGGCTGATTCAAAAGACATTTCAAAACACCAATCAATGATACATTATTCTTTCACTACAGGAAAGAAACTAGAAAATCTTATGGGATAAAAAAATACCAGCTTGGGAAGCTTGACCGTATTATTAGCTGCCTAACCACTCTCTTAGAGCATGAGACATCAAAAGGGATTTACTCTGTGCTAGAAGAGAACAAAATGTTACTAGCTCGGCATCTGTTCAGACTACGAAGTTGACCACACTCAGCTGCACCCAGGATCAAACCTCAGGTGGTATTAAGAACCAAGCGCTCAGCCAAGACAAATTACATGTGCAGATCCAGGAATGCAATGGCGTTTAGAGCCAGCCACTGGCATACAGTCCAACTTGCCGCTGCTTTTGCCGGGGAACCTGCTTATATAATTGCAGAGATGCTCGGCTCCCATGGCAACAGTTTACATAAGTGGCTGTGACTCAGGATGAGAGTTACCACCACTTGGCTCTTTAAAAGGACACCTCCGATGCCGCAGCCATGGCTTCCCCGCAGGCCTAGCCAGGACCCGGCTGGAGGCAGCGGAGCCCGGTTGATGGGCCCTCCCCACCCCCGGGCCATGTCCTGGGGGCGGGTTAGACGGATCAGGCTGCGGTCGGCGCCCCCGTACGGTCACCCTGCCGGGCCGGGGCGCCCCCAGGACCGAGGATGCGGCCCGGGCAGAGCCACCCATGCCGGGCAGAGCCACCCCTGCCGCGGGGAAGGGCAGGGCAGCTCGGCCCCGGCGCGGGGAGGGGGCTCGGGCCGCACCGGACACACGCGTGTCCCCCCCACCACCGCCGCGCTCCCTACCGGGGCTGGCCCGTCCCGCCTCGCTCGGTGCCGCCGCTCCCACCGCCTCCTCCTCCTCCCGCGCTGCCGCGGGGCTGCCGGCGCCCGGCGGCGAAGGGGACCCGGCGGTGCTGCCGCCGCCGCTGCCGCTGTCCTGCTCCCAGCCGTCCCAGAGCCAGGGCCGGTGCGCCTGCTCCAGCAGCCGGCGGCTGAGGCGGTAGTGCAGCAGCTCCAGGTAGCAAGCGCCGCACGACTCCCACTTGGGCTCCTTGAAGCGCTTCATGTACTCCGTCTTCACCCTCCGCGCCGGCACCACCATGGCGGAGCCGGGAGCCGCGCCGGGAGCGCAGCCTGGAGCCGGGATCCGCCGGCCGAGCCCGCCCCCTCCCGCTGCTACGTTTAAATCCAAACAGCGGCGTCCGGCCCCGCCCCGAGCGGGGAGGGGCGCCTGGAGCGGGGGCACGGCGCCGTGAGGCGTGACGAACGGGATGAGAGAGAATGGAAATTGAATCAAACATAAAATAAGTCATAAATACACCAAAGCACCGCAGCCCTGGGCCCAGCAGTAGGGGTGCTGGGGCCTGGGTGACCCCTGCACCAAGTGAGGCTCCGGGAAAGCCCGGCTGAGGGGCAGCCTGGCGCTGCTGGGCGCCTGTCGGGGTGCACTGAAACCCAGCGAGTCCGTGCAGTGCGTCAGAATGGAGGCAGCAGCAGCGGCGGCAGCGCCTTCTGCGTGCGGTACCCCCGGGAAGCCGCGGGGAACCGGGGGGAGCCGCTGCCTCCCGGTCTGCTCCTGTGAGAGCCAAGGATGGGCAGCAGCGGGGCCGGCCGGAGGGAGGCGAACGTCCCTGCAACAACAGGGACCTCTCTCCATTTTGCACTAATCTGCTTTAAAAACCCGTCAAGAACAAGATTCGCCTAATCCAGCCCTGCGCTGGGAGGCCTCCGTCTCTGCGAATACGAAATGCTCTAGAGATAAATGCAAAAACCGGGGAGGCCTCTCCAGCCGCTCCCCTCCTCCTGCCTGCCGGCACACGGACACGCACCCTCGGCTCTTCAGCGATTTCTGGATATTTCTTTCTCTCACGCACCGGATTTAGGGCATCGCAGCGAAACGTGCCCCTCTGGGACACGACTGTCCTTGAAAGTGGTTTGCTGCAGAGCCTTTGCCACAGCGTCGCGCTGGCTCCACAACCCCCTCTGGGAGGGGACAGCGAGATCCCCCCGCCCGGCCCCACCCGCTGCCCCCGCTGCGAGCGCCCTGTTTTGGACACCTGCAAACCTGAGTGCCCCTGCCATGCGCAGGCTCTGCACAGAGGCTCCTCGGCAGCCCCCGCTCCGACACACGGGGGCACTGAAGGATTTTCAGAAACAGTTCTAGGAAATGGTTCCTCTTTTTTTTTTTTTTTCTTTTTTTTTTTTTTTTTAATTTTTTTTCTTTAACTAATAAAGAAGCAAACAGTATTTTTCCTTGCCTTTCCCTGTGCTTCCTCTGACTGACACAAATGATAAAAACACAAGCTGACACGGATTCCCGGGATGGGAAACGCTGGCCCAGACTCTTCCAGTGAAACAAAAGTGTTGGTGGCTTTAAGATGAGGGGCGGGTGTTACACACAGCACCTCTGCATGCGCAGCAGTGATGCAATCCTCCGTACAGCTAACATAACAAAACTGACTTTGTTTAATCGATGCTCATATCGAGCAGTATTTGCGTGTACTGGCTCAGGCTTTCCAAACCCGTGCTGCTCAGGCATGAGTGAGGGGGCATGAGAGAGATGTTGCGTCGCAGAAGCACCTGGATACCTCCCTCAGCCCTCACAGCCCTCCACCCCTTGCAGGTGTATCAACAGCCCCGTGACAGCAGGATACTGGAGAAATCCAGTGCGTCCCTCTGCGATTCAGGAAAATGCAGTCAGGAGAGGCCAATTTCAGTGACACCCGGTGCCTGGTGCTGCAGGCAGACATGTTGCAGATCTGCATCCATGAACCTCTTAAGTTCCATTTAAAACCCATCCTAACTTCCCCAGCTCCCTTCAACCCTGCCTGCTGCTCTCAGGGCTGGGGGGTGATAGGGCCACTAGGGAGGAGAGTCCGGGCAGTGTATTTACCGGGAAGAGAGGCACAGAATATCAGGGCACCCACCTCCACTCAACCACCTCAAAACCAAGAGAGGAGATCCTGAGAGCTCCTTGTCTCCATGCCATGACACTCACGGTGCCCTGCCCAAGACAGACATGCAGGAGCCTTGCCTGCATACTTCACTGGAATAAAACCAGGCAGATGTAGCAGTTTTCTCCCCCCCATCTGGTGCTATCCTGAGGATTATATTTGGGAGCTGCCTGGCTCATTTGTTTTCCCCACTGAGGGCTCCAGTGGCATCTGGGTTGTCCCTGATGCATTCTCCTCTTGCCCTCAGTAGTCCCACTGGAGTCCAGCCATGTCCTTAGCACCACCTGCTCTAACAGAGGATATTTCTTGAAAAATAACAGGGAACAATAGGTTTAAAAACACATGTAACTGAAGACAGCACTAGAGAAAGCAGATTGCTCCCCAATTAACCTGGATCCTGGTTTCTTACTCTGATACTGGGCTCAATCTACGTGAGCACATGACATAACTGGATTTTGCATAAACAGGCAAGGTCTGGGGGTTGCAGAATTTCCTTTCCTTTTATAAAATGTTATTTTGTGCCAAATGTCATTTTGAACCAACCTGCACAGCTTTAGCTGGTCACTTGTGGTTATGAAAATGCTGCTGTTCTTATCACATATTTTATGATATCAATCTTTCCTCTCCCAAAGGACTTCTGCTCCCTGTTGTCCTGGTTTCAGCTGAGATTATTTTCTTCTTAGTAACTGGTACAGTGCAGTGTGTTGGATTCAATATGACAATAATGTTAGCAATACACTGATTACTCTAAATCAAGGATTTTTCAGTTTCCCATGCTCTGCCAGGGAGCAGGTGCACCAGAAGCTGAGAGGCAGCAAGGTCAGGACAGCTGACCCAAGCTGGCCAAAGGAATATTCCACATCACAGAACATCATGCCCAGTAAATAAACTGGGGGGAGTTGCCCAGGAGCCATTGATCACTGCTCATGAGTAGGCTGAGCATCAGTGAGTGGATGGTGAGCAATTGCACTGTGCAGCACTGGTTTCTCTTAGGTTTTATCTCTCTCTTCCTCTCATTTTTATTGCTATCATTATATGTTAGTGTTGTTATTATTATAATTGGTATTATTGTATTTTACTTTATTTCAATTATTGAGCTATTCTTATCTCAACCCACAAGTTTTACCTGTTCTTTTCTCCTGTTTCTCCTCCCCATCCTACCAAGGAGTGAGAGGGTTGAGCAAGGACTGCACGGTACTGAGTTGCCAGCTGGGGTTGAACCATGACACCAGTTCAAAAAGACACAGTTGCATCAGAGGTATATGGATGCTCTCTGATGGCTTCTCTGTCAGGAAGGGATTGCCTTTTAGAGAACCAAACTTCTTCTGCGGTGCTCATAAACCTACTGCCCAGTCATTAATCCATATCTCATCCATCACACAAGAAATGCCAGTATGACAGGCTCCAGATCCTAGCACACAGTCGGTGAGTTCCCATTTTCTGCAATTTTTTCCCCCTAAACTGCACTCTTCAGAGGAGGCACCCAATCTTCACGAGAGCCTGCGAGGTGTCAGTGCCTGATGATTAACAGAATGTTGTTAGCAGCTGCCTCCACCCATCCTGTCCATTGTTCCACACAGGCTTAGTGCTCCTGCTGACATGACAAGGAGCACCCCGCTGCCGGTGTGGTATGGGCTAAGCTGCACCTTCACACTGCTGATCAGTTTTCTCCTTCACAGTGCAACTCCCCCAATCCGACAGTTTGCATGTACATCCCATAATGCCAGGGAGAGGGGCAGCTGCAAGCCTTGGAAACCAACTGGGGACCACTTGTGTAAGAAGACTTGTGACAGAAGTGTGCAGAGACACCCAGGAGAGCTGATATTGTACCTTGCATATCACCTGGGGCTGATGCAAGCAAAACTCTGAATGTGGGTGCCAGGCACCTTCCTCATGCCCTGCCACAATCTGATTTTGACACCTACAGTACAGCAGCTGCCAGGCAACAGGGCCCAGCATCCCAAACCAGCTCCAGAGACAGCCGGCAGCTCCAGGGCAGGATGCTGAGACCATCCCGAGTGAAGAGCCACTCCACCCTCGTCCCTCCAGCTACAGCCAAGCAGCTCTGGATGTGCCAGACAAGAATCATTCCCGGTCCTCGACACAGCAGCTCTGGATATTCTCAGTGTAGCTGTATAAACATTATTATTAATTTAATCCTAATGAGTTTTGGCTTCAATACCTCATGGCAGAGACTTCCATGTACTGAGAAGAGCCAGTTATTAAATGGTTCCTAAGTGAGGAAGTACATTTATGAGGCTGATACTAACATTAGAATTTCCTCCCTTGCATACATTGCTGCATTTTTGCCTTCATTAAAAAATGAAATAAAGACACCATTTGAATCATAACACTGAAATTATAAACACGCTTTTTCCTTTTAAAGCACTTTTCCCGTGGGGATCTTATTTATGCCTCTTAATCCCTATTATTGCTCTTCTGCATGTAGCAAACCAGGTGGCCACGTAGGTCAAGAGTTTCTGACCAGATCCATGACAGATGACTGATTGATGCCGGATCCCAGGAGTCGGAGTTTCCTCCACTATCCCCAAATTAATGTGAGTATCATTCCCACCAGGGAGGACAGCAGCCTGGGCTGGTGAACAGCCTTATTTCTGTCTGAAATAACCACAGGGAAGTCAAGAGCAGAGAGATGGCCCGAGTTTTATGCAAAAAGTAGCAGGTCATGAAAAACGGACATGGATGTTATTTTGCAGAGTACGGTCCAGAAAAACACTGGGTAATCACATGGGTTGTTTACACATGGTTCTCACTTGCAGCCTCTTGCCCTTACACCTCTCCCTAGCTCCAGGCAATAAGGGGAATAGTGGATAGTTTATATGCAGTAGGAATGAAAAAATTACATGTCAACACATCTTTCAGACCCACAGACTGGCTTCCAGCCGAGTCAGGAGCTGTCGGAGTCTGAAACTGGGCTGTTCAGTTTGCTTGGGTAAAGTCTGGAGGAGAAAGAAATCAGGGAAAAGAAATAAGCTGCTTCTTAAAGAGAAATGCATTTTTAAAGTATTTAACAGCATAAACTTCAAATCAGCAAGAAAATTTTGCCAGATAGGGAAAAACACAATCTTTCTAGACCTGTAAACCCTGCTGTCACTTAGATCAGTGAATCTTTGCCAAATACTAGGGGTAGCTGTCCCAACCACCTCACAAAACAAGCCATCATGCTGTTAATTGTAGCCTGGTTAATCCTGCAGATGCAGGTTCTTTGGTTTCACGGGCTATTATCATTTTTGTGTCTACACCAGCTGCCCACAGGGTAATGCTGTCATGAGACAAGGATCAGAAAAGCTGGTTCAAATGCTCTTAGGGGCAGGTTAGTCAGCAGTAGTGTGCATGGCTGCAGAAGTCTCCCGGAACTGCCTGATCCTGGTGGGAAACTTGACCACAGCTGTTGTGAGTTGCAACCTGCTGGGAAGCCCTGGAGCCCCTCTCTGGCAGCTCTGATCACAAATCCTGTTATTCGTGCAAGTCTCACATTTTTCTTGGAGCAGCTTGAAGCTTTTTGCTGTTACACCTGAGTGGCTGTGCCCCCAAACACCCACAGCAGAGGAGTCCACAGCAATCTTAGCAGCTCCTCTGAGTCTTGTCGAAGGTCCCTGCTTTCCATGCACCTTGCTAAAAGGTGAAAAGGGAGGTGTATCTCCTTGGGTTATGTGCTAGGAATGTGGCCAGGAGCAGGGAGAGGCATTTCCCACCCCTGAGTATCTTCTGCAGTCCTGAGTGTTGGACTGGGCACCCAGTGAGACTGGCTGTACATATCATATAGTGTGAACAGAGCTCAGCTCCCAGTTTTAAATGGTTACAGCGGCAAAGGATAAAGTCCATACTGGTATCAGCTCTTCTTTTCCCTGGTTTCTTTCTGGCCCCTTAAGGTTGCAAGGTTGCACACCACTACTGACTGGTCAAGTGGGTCCCAGCAAGGGAGCAGATCCTGCAGCCTGCAGGAACAGGGGCCTTGTCAAGGCAGTGCCCCAGCAACACATCTGCAGGCTGCCTACTCAGTCTGAGAAAAATCCAAGTTTACATGCCAGCTGAGTAAGAGGCAGGAGAATCGGGAGACATTTCCCGCATGTCCCTTTTTTATCTCCTGCTTGAGCAGCCCCAGTGACCGGCAGGCTCACTGGTGATCCCTGTGTCTCTGCTCTGCAGCTGCTGCCCCATGGCCAGGGCAAGGAGTGGCTTCCAGATGTGCAGCTCCACGGGCAGTGCAGGAACCCCACTCCCACTACAGCCTGAGTGTTTTCATGATGTATGTGGGTTTACCACAGCTCCTTACAAGCAGTGGGGTGTTGGAGTATGGATCCCCCGGGCCAAATCTACACAGGCCCAGGAGTGTTCAGAAATGTGAGAATTGAATTAGAACCTTCAGAGAAACTAAAATACATAAATCTACACAAACATGAAGTAAAAATGTAAGTTCAGTTTTAAATAAATAGAGGATTTTAAGTGCCTGTATTAGCTAGTCAGAGAAGCCTTAAAGCTTAGTTTAAAAAGTAGTAGCTCTACCTTTTGCAAAAATAGATAAACTGTAGACATAATAAAAATAATGTAGCCTTGCTAAAAATTCCCAGATAGAACAAATAGAATTATATACATAGAATTTGTGTAAGAATTTGCATTTACTTTCACACATCAATCTTAACTTAAGATTAGCCTAGCAAGAATATAGAAAATTCGTGTAAATACCTAATTACCTAAAAATAGGATAAAAATGCACTAGTCTGAGAACACACACACAAGAATCACAAAAACACTGATGCTGTTGTTGTTGTTACTGTTGCGACTACTACTTATAAGATGTTCAGGAGACACAGACCACTGAAAGCCTCTACTGCTGATGTAGCTGCAGTTTCTACTTGAGACTTAGAGGTTTTAGAAGGTTTCTGCATACTGCTACAGACTCTGATAACTTTGCCTTCATGGGACTGATTTAATGAGGCAATAAAAGACTTCTTTTATAACTACCCGTTGCTGTAGTCTTCAATGAAGACACCCCAGAAACCTGACAGTGGGGTATGGGCACATTGTGGAGGTGACTGCTCACCACATCTCTTTTTCCCAAGAGGCTAGTGAACAGAGAGTAGGTCCAGGGTTGGCTGCTCTCTAAAAATCCACATGCATTCCCTCCAACCTAAAGGCTTTGCTAAAGGCTTGGGACCACTGCCACTGGCCACTGCATCCACCTCTCCCTCACCATGCTTAAAGGGGGTGGTTCAAAACAAAGAAACTCAGTCTGAAAATGCCTGGAATGTCAGGAATAACTCATGTCATTTATGGAGTTTCCCTGGAAGAAAGGATAAACAGGGATTGAGGCAGTTCACCCTGTGGTGGGATCTTTCTCCCAGAAAGGTCATCAAGGCAGACTTGCATCATGCTCCCAGTGGCAGAGTCCAACACTGTCCCTTGCGATGTGCAAGACATTGTTGAGTTCATGGTCCCAGTAACACCTGCAGGATGCCACCTCCACGAGTCAAGGCAGGAGGCAGCCCAGGTGCACACACTCGGGGAGAGACAGGCAATGGAGAAGTATCTGAGCCCACACACTTTCCCTCAGTCTTATCCCAAGCTCTTATGGCTGCCCAAGGCTGCTCTTGGCTCATACTCTGTTCCCTCTGGAGCTCTGGGGCAGCCAACTGGCCACTGGTCAGGATTACTTTTTTTGGTGTTTTTTTCTGCTCATATTCTTTTTTCAATCTCAGGCACATCATCCTCTCCTTCTTTTGGCCCTGGATGACACCCAAGAGGCTGGTACAGCATTTGCCACAAGCAAGGGATTTAAAATCTCCACCATTTAAAGGCTACATCTGAGACCCCATCTGTCACTGAGAGAATATAAATTTTGGGGGCAAAACACAGAAGCCTGTGCTCTAGCTTGCTCCCTATCTCACAGCAGTAAGGGAGTGCTGCTGAAATGATGAATTCCGAAAGATCAGTCCTTCGGACCATCTCTGCTGGGCTAGAGTCAGACTCTGGGTGATGGGGACAGAAGCTGTTTCTATGGTTTTGGGATGTGGGGACAGAAGGTGTTTCTGTGGCTTTGGGATGTCTCTTCCAGCACAGGAACCCGAAACCCCCACGATTCCCCATATGGTGGCCCGGTGCCAGTCCTGCATCTAACAGCAGCCTGCACAGTGATGGATCAGTTTCCCAAGCAGTAAATTGATGGGTAGTAACAAATGATCCATAGAAAATAATTTAATGCTTGAAAAAACTTCACAGAATTTGCAATGGGAAGGCTTGGGAACAAGGCTGGCTCAAGTTCATATTACCGAATCTGGTTTTAAACATCAGAAATTATTGGCAGCTCAGTGCTGACTCTGGGCTGATTTGACTGTCAGTTTGTGAAATATCTGCAACCTAATCTTATTGTTCCTCCCCCTGAAAACCAGTGGGTCTTCAACACAAAAAAAACCCCCTAATCCATACATAAACTCCTTTTATGGATCCTTTTATGTCATGACCATGTGCTTTGAGATCATTCACTCAAGGTTTCCATAACTATCTTTTTTTTTTGTTTTTTTGAAGCCTCTCCAGCACCAGTTCAGAAAAACTAATGCTTTTTAAGTTCTTCCCCAGACCTCCTAGAGCAGCAGTCCCAAAGGACCCCCCAGGTCCTGATGAGCACACAGGGTTGAGGAGGATACCACAATGGGGACAAGAGGGAAACTATGCAGGGAGCTCATGAGAGGGGTTTACCTGCCCTCAGCAGTACCCTGAAGGTGAGCCGCAGTCTCAGCCTCTGGGTGGGAGTCTGCAAAATTTCATCCCAAATAAATCCAGTCACATCAAAGGTTCAGCTCTGAACAGGGCTCAGCTGCTGAGCTGAGTTTCTAAACTCTTCCAAAATTGCACAGGGCCAGCAGAAAAAAAGAGAAATTGCGGTGAGGAAGGCAAAGGCGAGCTGGAAAATCACAAGCGGCAGGCTGGGCACAGGCTGACAGTTCCCCCTTCTCTCCCCGCTGGCACCTTGGCTTGTTCTCACTTATACCCATTTGGGATCAGCACTGCCTTGGAGGATGAGCAATGAGGTCCTGTTGTCCTGGCCTCTCACCCCAAAGATGCTGCCTTTGCTGCCTCTTTAAGACAGGGAACCTTGCAGAGAGCCTTCCTACGGGGAATGTGGTGGAAACACGCAGTTCAGACTCAGAGAGAGGCATCCCTAATATGGACTCAGCCATGCTGACTGGCTGGGGGCTCCTGGGGGAGGAATGGAGCCCCTTATAAAAGTACCCAGGTCCTCCCACAAAGGCAAACCTCCCTGGGCTTCAGCAGAGCCACAGTGAAGCTTGCTTGATATGGGAATTTCATCCACCCTTTGGAGATTATCCAAGCTTTCTTGGGTTTCATATGGCATGAGGTGGTGGCCTGGTCTGTGCGTGACCCAGCGGATGCCAGCAGAGAAAGCCCCTTTTCCAGCAGCACATGGCTCCTGCCAGCATCACTCTGGCCAGGAAACCTTGCTGGTAACCCCCTGCCATGGGCTCCTGCCTTGCTCCCTGCTCCCCTCTCCGTGCCACCGCAGCAGCAGCACACACCTCAAAGGGTGCAGGGCAGTGCCACCGCGCCAGCCCTCACTCACTGCTCTTCCCCACAGCAGAACCCGCAGCAGCTTCTCTTTGCTTTCGCTTCTTCCAAATACGCCCGGTGCCCCTTTGTGTGCTGTAATCATCCCATCCGCACCCTGGGCAGCCTCCTTGGCCCCGGGAGCCATGTGTGGGAAGTTCCCTGACCTGCAGTGCTGACCAGGGCCGGACACAGCAGCATGCCCAGTACACAGGTCAGACCCCTGCCACCGGCGGCAGGGAGGTGACAGCACACCGGGAGCCGACCCCCGCAGCTCCAAAGGGGCCAGGGAGGAGATCGGGCCGGTGCTGGGGCTCACACGAGCTGAGGGGGCCGGAGCACAGAGCTCCAGCCCCAGATGTTTGCTATAGCGCACTTGGAGGAACACATGTGCCAGATGGCACACTGCTGGGATGCCCACCCCAAAAGGCAGCACAACCATCCCACACGGCCGACACGAACAAATAGCAGAAAGGATGGTGCTTTTCTAACAAGTATTCTCTGGCTTATCAAAAAAAAAAAAAATTACTCGTTTAGAGAGCAGCTCCCTGACTCGCTCAGAAATACAAACCCATTATCCGCTGGCCGTGTGTCGGGGCAGGACTGTGGCAGGAGCAGCACAGACACACAGACATGCCAGCAATCACACTGCAGTTGCTCGTTCGGAGCAGGGCAGCCGGGGGCAAAGGCAGCCCCCCGAAATAGCGCTCAGAGTGGGGAGTCAGCCCGGGCAGCCGTGGGCTTGGGAAAGAGAAAGAGCTTTGGACAAAATGTCAGCACCATGAAGGCATTTACTCAGGTCTCACAGAGGACTGTAGGGATGTAAATTGATGGCACACCTTTAAATGGACATAAAATGTACCACCAGCGGGGTGGGATCTATTTTTAACCCCTTGGAGTCTGCAGATGTGCAAACCCCCCGAGAGCAGCCCTCGGCATCTAGAGAGTGTGATCAGCCTTTTGGCTACCGGGCTGGGAAATGCCGCTGCAGTCGGGGCTCGTTTATCCCGCAGTGAGGAGGGAGATTAAAGTCTTGTCGTGCCCCTTCCTTGCCTTGGTAGCAACCCCAGCCAGCAGCCTGAGCACACACAGACGTGCTAAGCACCACCAACCCTCACCAGCTTTGCAGTTTTCTTTTGGGTAAAGGACTTTGTGGGTCTGGGTAAATAACCTCGGCATCCCCTCGGCTCTGCCTGTGGGAGGGACCTGGAAGAAATGCTGCTGCAAGGCAAGGCAAGGGAAAGCAGGACAGCCTGAGGAGGGTGAGGCGGGACAGCCCTGCGGCAGCGGCTCAGCCCTTCTGTCAGCACCGCTGGGGAGCCATCCGAGCTGGATGTCACCCCTCCTGGCCCGTGGTCTGGCACTGTCCTGCAGCCCCGGCCCCTGCTGCATGGCCAGCAGGCGACACACACCCGCCAGCCCAAGCCCTCTCCGGTTGTGTAGTTAAAGCAGCAGCTTAACCTTGGCGGGGAGCGGGGTGTGTGTCTGCAGCCCCTCACATCACATAAAATTCTGTAAAATCACCCATCGTGTCTTAAGGGTTTCCTCATCACTTCCTGAGAGGAAATCCAGCTGTTCAGCAAACCCAGTACTGATTCAACATACAGGAAAGCAAACACTACAGCCATTTCCCCAGGTCTCTCCAGATAAAAATTTTAATACATTTGCCTCCAGACACCTGTTTGTCCCCTCTAATGCTCTCCATCCTAACCCATTCCAGCAAAGCAACCTGCTCACAAGGACAGTCACCAAAAAGGCCAGCTGCAATCAAAAAGCAGCTATGGATCCTGCAGCATCCCTACAGGAATGGTACCTCAGTTCTGCTGTCACATGGCTTGGCACCATTTCAGTTCTCAGATTTCAGTTCTCAGAGGATGGGGAGCAAGCAAAACCTGTGCCCAGTGGGAGAGGACCCAGCTTGAAACACAGCATCCCTCTGAGGCATCAGAAACTATCCTGAGAATGGTTTTGACAGATGGATCCTCTTGAAAAGAACCTATGCACCACTTGTGAGCTGCTCCCACAGAGTGTTGACATCTGCATATATTGTTTATAATGAATTATCCACTCAGCATGGGGAACCTGTTGGCTCTGGAGAGCAGTGTCAGGCTGGCTTTCATCTCCCCAGCCTGCTAGTGGAAATCCAGCCTGAGCCTCCTCTGAGCCAGACTTCTCCCTGAAAAAATCCACCGTGGTGCCCTGACCCCCTTGTCCCTGCCACCCCACACAAAATATCCAGGAACACCACTGTAAGCATCAGCCAGGCTGCTTCTGGAAAATTATGCGCTGATTTTGCCACTGAAGGGGACCAAGGGTGGTGCTGTTTCTGGAGCAGAAGAGGAGCTGGTTGTGGAGCTTGTCAGACCCTGCCCCAGCACCAACAATCACCTGCTGCCCCACCTGGGTCAGAGATGATGGGCACTGTGAGGAAACTTGGGGGATACAGAATTGAAAAATCTTCACTGAGCCAAGCTCACAGGAGAAGCTTACTGAGCAGGGCATTTTGCTAGCACTGGCTGGTGAGGTGGCTGGGTTTACTCCTGACAGAGGAGACTGGGAGTTTGGGACTGTGCCCTGTGCTCCTGGCACTCCCACAGCTGTGTGGGCATCCTTGTCAACCCCACAGCCCTGCTCCCCATGCCCTTCAGGAGCAGAGAAACACATTTCTCTGGTTCAAATGGATGAAACACTCATGCATTTGTAGTTGTACAGCCCCATGTGGCTGCTTCCAAATTCTGCCCCCATGGTGCTCAGACCTGTTGTCTGCTCTCAAACTTCTCTGGAGGAAGGAACTCAGGATAGGTGAGTGAACACTATGGCAGTGCTGCCTTGCTGAGATGGACAGGAAAGAACCTGGCTTCCTGTGAAGTCCTTCAGAGCCAGACCATGTCCAGCAGGAGGCAGTTAGCTCCTGCACACAGAAAGAGGCGAGCAGGAATAAAACCAGTTCCTTCAGTCACTAAAATCTCAGAAACAGGAGATGGATGCTGTAACCCCACTGATCAGCAGATGTGCTGATCACCCAAGGTGCTGGGTTTGGCTGTGGTAGAGTTAATTTTCTTCACAGTGGCTGGTGTGCAGCTGTGTTTTGGATTTGTGCAGAACACAGAGTTGATAATATCGAGATGTTTTTGTTACTGCTGAGCAGAGCTTACACAGAGCCAAGGCCTTCCCTTCTGTTTCTGTTGCCACACTGGTGAGGAAGTTGTGGGAGAGTGGGAGTCTGGGAGGAGACACAGCCAGGACAGGTGACCCAAGCTGACCAAAGGGATGGTCCAGACCATGTGACATCATGTCATTATATAAAGTGGGAGGAAGAAGGAGGAAGGGGGGGATGTTGGCAGCGATGTCATTTGTTTCCCCAGGTAACCATTACATGTGACGGGGCCCTACTTTTGGGAAGGCAGACTCGGGGTGTATGTGTGTCCCACATTCAGCCCTCATCTCTCATTTGCCCAGTCATTTGAAGATGGCCATCATGGAAAAACGACTGACAGGGGAAAAATAAGATCATGCATTCATTCAAACCACTCTTAAAAAGAATTTTGCTTGTGTTCGTCCCTCTTTGCCTGTGAAGAGGAGATGGACAAAACAGGTCAGGATTCTTCCATCTGCCTGTAGTGGCACCCCTACTGTGCTTCCCAGTACAACTCCTACTGCATTCCTCCTGTCCTTTTGCCTCATCTCCCCCGTCCTGCTCCTGCTTGATAACCACTGTTATCAACATTTGGAAGCACTCTATTGCAGCTCCAGGCAAAGCCCTGGGGAGGAGGATGCAGCCCTGGAGATGTGCCCCTCCTGTCCCGCACATCCGAGCCCTGTCAGCGCCGAGGCACCTCCAGGCGCAGCCAGCCAGGGGACAGTGACCCGGAAAGGGCTCCGTGTGTGGCAGGGACCGGGGCAGATGCCGGCAGGGACCCCCACTGAGGCTCCTCTCCACTCCACAGCTGCGGCAGGAGCAGCTCCAGCCCTCCCCAGCCTTCCTCCAGGCACTGTGCACAGGGAGAAAACCACGGGCTCTTGGGGTTGTCGGCGTGCTTCCCTGGAGGAACCTCCCGCTGCTCCTCCACCCATCCTGGAACACCTGCAGGGGCTCGGCTCAGGCGAACCTTCACTCCATTCTTCTTCCTCCACCTCGTGCCCAGCAGACTGAAGCCATCCACCCCTGCCTCCTGGACGTTTTCACGGTGGAAAAGCCTAGCAGCACATTTGATCTGGCCTTCAGAGGGCAGTCAGCATGCAGTGATTTGTCGTGTCCTTTCTAACTTCCCTTACTCCTCCGAATCGTTCCCTGGTTCCCACACTGTGCCGCTAGAATCCCCTCCACAACTCGAAGGGCTTATTTAGCGAGTCAGATATAGCAAGGCATGACTTTATAAATAGAGAGGGGCATGGCTGGGGACTGTGCAACACGACTCACAAGTCAAACTGCCAGAGAAGAACTTATCAGACATTTGCTTGAAATATTCATTTAGGAATACTGAGCCCTCCTTACAGTAACACCTTCCATGTAAAAACACCCTTCCCACATGCGCTCAGTGTGTTTATGTTACTTCCTCCAAAACTCTTCCAAAGCCACTTACCTTTGCGCTGGTCGGAGATAAACCAGAGTCAGAAAGGAAAATGCCTCCTTGGAGCTTGAGCCTGCCATTGCTTCCAGCACTGCAATTCAGCACTCTTTCCCAGCACAAAGTCAATGGCATAATGATCATGTCATAAAACATTTTCTCTTTTAATGTTTTTTGCCCCACCCATGTATCTTATTAGTCAAAACTGCAACTCCTACAGAACACCTGTGGCCCAGACTTGGCTCTTACTGCTCTTCAGCTTTCTTCTATACCCTCATTTGCTCAGCTGGTTCTTAATTCAGACCGATTCTTCCACAGAAAATGGAGAAAAACAGGTGTGAATTATGAAATGAGCAATAAAATCTCTACAGAACAGCAACTGATTCAATGCATACATTTTATACACTCCCTGGCCCCAAGCCATGCCAGGTTCTGGATCTACAGCAGCAAAATTAATTATTCCTTCTTTCTCCTTTCTGCTTCCTCTTGTGATTGCTTTTATTGCTATGGCTTTTTTTAATTAATCTGGGACCTGATCATTCAAGCACTTAAAAATTAACCAAATCTGCTGCTCCCCACTCAGCTTCGGTGGGGTTGAATCAACTCCAGCACACTTGCACTGTAGTAGAGGGCATCTGAGACTGGGTACACGGGCTGAAACTTGGCTGCAGTGCTGAAAGAGAGCCAATCTAGCATGCACAAATAGTAGAAATGAATACTGAGTGTAATGTCACTGCAGCACCCCAGAGGCTTCTCCATTACTTCTGTGCTGCAGAACATCCCAGACACCTCCTCTTTACGTGGCTATGCCTCCATCCCAGTATTTGTCCTGTCCTTGCCCAAACCCCCCTGGCCAGGCACGAGTCCTTGCTCTGCCATCTGCTGACCTTGCAATATTTTCCGTGTTATTCTTTTCTCTCCCCTTTTTATTTTTAAACGGTGATGCACATTCAGCAGGTGCACTCCCTGGGCTGCCCACAGCCCTGCTGCTGCCTTTGCCATGGGGAGCTGCAACCGGTGAAGAAATCAAGCACCTCCAGTTTGGGCAGAGCTACACCTGGTTTCTGGATGTTGATCAAGATTTTGTGACAGGAGTTACATCACCTTTCTGTTAAAAAATTGCTTCTCCACTAACGAACTTGTGCAGCGGGTGCTTAAAAAAAAAAAAAAAAAGAAAGCAAGAAGGTGTCAGCAGAAGCTAAGTACCTCAAGGACTAAATTGCACCCTTTGTAACTTGATTTTGGAATTTAGCTCCAAGTTCCACTTACTACCATACTTTGCTGTCCAAGAAGAACCAACCTTCTTTATTAACCTGTCTGGCATTTAGCCCATCAAATGTGAACAGAGGAATCATAACACCTTGACCATGCAGTTTTAGCCAGGATGGGATATCTTCAGGGGACTAACAAAAATTAAGGAAAGAGGGAATAAATCTTAGAGTAGAAGGTCTAAAATCAATGACCGTGTTTCTCCTAAAAGATTTATCCCAAGAAAAATTTTGCATATTCTCCCTGAGTAGGTTGGTTCCAACACTGTAATTCTCCTAAATTTACCACAGCTATTAGATTTGAAGAACATTCTTATCACAAAGGGGTCTTGGAGGTCCAAGACAGAGGCATCACACCCAGAACAAGGGCAGAAACTGTTGGTGTTTTGGGTTGCTGGTGGGAGCAGCTTGGGAGGAAGTGGGAGGTCTGGGCTCTCAGCAAGGCCAAGGACCTGCAGGAGGCACAGCCAGAGAGCCCCAGGACCATCTGTGGCTCCTGCAGCCTCCAGCTTGTGGCTGCAATTGGAAAATGTTCAGATTTCAAGACTTTCTCTGGTATTTGTGCCAGGAAACTGGGCTGCATGACTTTCAGAGCTAAATTTAGGATCATAAGTATTTCACATTCCCCAAACACCTTCTATGACAACATCTCAAAACCCTTCATGAGCATTAGCTATTCCTCTTTATCTTCCTTTGAGATGGAAAATAGAATAGCCACTTTGCTGGCAACAAACAGAGCTATGAATGTTGACTTGCTCATGGTCACAGAGGAAAACTGGGATGGAGGCTTAGTATGGAAAGGAGAAAGGAGGAAGAAAATGAACGTTGCAATGTGAAATGCTTGGTTCCTGCAGTCACAGAAACATGGCCTGTCACCTGCTGCAGTGCTGCTGGGATTAAGTAGGAATAACACCACGACTACTTCGAAATTATTGGGATAAGGAATTTCTGGTGCCTTTTAGCTGACTTTTTTTTTTTTTTTTTTCCCTAGTGTTGGGCATAAGGGGTTCCAGGACAAGAAATCCTTACAGAGAAAACACCCTGCAAATGGAAAAATGCCTCAGTCTCCCCACACCACTCTGAAACGCTTATGGAAAGAAAGTGGGCATCTTTAGCACCTGGACCTCCTAACTGTCCGGACAGAATGAAGTGCAGGACAGGCAGAGCTCGCCGCGGTGCTCTTCGATCGTGCTCCTCAGGCAGGCATCCCATTGCTCAATGCTAGCAAGCTCAAACCGATTTAGACTCTTATACTTCTGTTATTGTAACTATTTTTTGTGATTATTGTTGTTAAAGGGAATTTAAAAGCCTTACAGAAGCAGATACACTTGCCCCGGGACACCTTGAGGGTTTCTTCTGTGTTGATCCACCTCAGATCTCCTCCCTCTTGCATGGTCCCGTCCATCCCTCTGCAGGCACAGGGAGGTTTGGGAAGGGCAGGACTGTCCTGTCACTGCTCCCCCAGCACGGCTGGCAGTGCTGTGCTTCCTGCATTGCTCCGGTCTCCAGCCCTTCCCCCTCCCTTTGGCTGTCCCTGCCCAGCGCTGGCCCACCCAACACAACACCAGCAGCGGCACCGGCCACCATAAGCGGCACTGTAACTTTATTTTGCACTCAAATAGATGAGATTATGTCCGTGTCCAGGGGGTTTGAGGAACCAGTGGTGTGAGATGAAGGGTGACTCTCCTGTGATCACCATCGATCTGCCCTGGGAGCGCCCTTGTCCCTGCCTGCCTGCCCCAGGCACCAGGGCAGCTCTGCCCCTGGGAAGAGAACAGAGCTACATCCATACAGAGACCTCCTTACACACCTCACAGCATTTCTGCTTTGGAAAGAGGACATCCCAGCAGAAGTGTGACAAGCTGTGACCGCCACTGCAAACACAGCCCTCGTGCCTCTGTGAGCCAGGCTCAGGAGCTGATCCTGACTTTGGGCTGCTCATCTCTGAGCATGTGTGAGAGCCTTCTTACAAGGCGATCTTCCTCCTTTTCCCTCCTCCCTCCAGCAGTGGATTTCTCAGCTTTAGAGCCTTGTTTACCCTGGAAGAGAGAGAAGCTGCTGGAAGCCAAGCAGTGAGGGCACAGGGGAGCAGGGAGTGTTTGTTTAGAGCGAGTTATGGGGTGGGAGTGATGTGCCAAGGAAGAAAACTGCTTCCAGGGATCTATATATATATGCAGCTCCCTGAGGTGGGGTTACATGGAGGCTCATTCCCGGGCTGCCTGTGGCACTCCCTGAACAGCAACAGCCAGAACTGCCTCCAAGCTGCAGCTTTATTTTCAGAGCGTGGCCTTGAGCAGCCGAGACCAGCCGGGCTTTGGCTCTGGTCCCTGCAGGCACAGAGGATGAGCTGCCAGAGTCCCCACAGTGCAGGGTTTTGCACACTGCTGGCCCCAGCTCTGCACAGGGCAGGGGAGTTTCAAGGCTGACAGGGTGCCCTGGAGGGGGGGGAAGAAGGAGACACGTGGGGAAATGAGAGATTTCTCCAACCTCTGCTCATGCCCATCACACAGGGCACGCAGCCCTAGAGGGAGCCAGCAATGCTCCAGCTTTCCTTGCTGCACAGCAATCAGCAGCTGCTTTATTTTTCAGATCCCAGACAAATGAAAAACAGAGTCTCTGCAAGCTGCAAATACAATTATTTCCCAAAGCCTGAAGCCAGAACCTTTTGGTCCCTCCAAAAATTGTTCTGGCCATGAGGGTCTGAAGAGGATCCCCAAAGCTGCCAGCAATTCCTGGGAAAGTGTGCAAGGCTGGGGATATTTTGAATGGTCCTGTTGCTAAAGCAGCCCACACTGACTGACATCTGTCCCATGTGGGAGCCCTGCACACCAGCACTGCCTGCAGTTATCCACTGGCTGATCAATAGGTCACAGTCACCCTTGTGCACTCCATTTTCCAGCCCCAGGAGATGAATTGTGAAAATCTAAAATCTATACAACTGCATAACTCTTTTTTTTTTTCTTTTAATGAAAAACGCCTGTTTGGTTCAAAAAGAAATAAATAAACAAGTAAACCCTAACAAGAAATGTTCCACTGAATTATTTTCCCCTGTGGATTAATGAAATAGAAGCAGCACAAAAAATTCCTGTAAAATAAAGTTGTTTGAATCTTCGAAGGTCTTCATTTTAATGCCTCACTTTCAGAAATAAAAATTGCCACAGAATTTTTTGCTTAGGAGTTTCCTGTGAAAAGTGATGATAATTTTCAAGGGGCCTCTATTTTGTCCCTTTAGTAAAATTCATTGAATATAAACATTACTGGCCAGCTGTCCATGGGAGACACACAGTCAAAATGGGACAGGTAGCCCACTCTGGGCCACATTCTGCTCTCTGTGCAAATGCAGATTTTCACTTTAGCAAAATCTGTATGGAAATAAAATTAGGAAACCCCTCCAGTGTACTCACCTTCTCCAGGATTTCCTTTGCTCTTTTTTTCAGAGGATCCCTCGAGAGTTTCCCTCAGAGCCCAGGTTTTCCCTTAGCTCCTTATATCATTAAGGTAATGGCCCAGGCATCTGCAGGTCTGGGGGAAGCTTACATCAAAATCCAGTCATGCCTGTGCTTCCCAAGCTCATATAAACAGCCCCACATAATTTTTGTCCTTTCAAGGACTCCTCCTCTCCTGAGATTTTCCATCCCTTGGTGATATTTGGACCAAGGGCAGCTTCTTGCATCACCCACTTGTAGACTTCATTCATGGAAGGTTGTCCAGCATTGGTCCAACCCTGGATCCAGATGGTCGTGGAGCAGTGAACTGCAGACACCAAGGATGTTTTTGGTGCAGACAAGAGCCACTCCCCTTCATTACCTTCCCTCCCATGGTATGTGAGTGTTCTGCATCTTTCCTTCTATCCCCTTTTACTCCTCTGATGCCCCATTTATCCCTTTGCCTTTCTCAAAACAGAGGATACCGGTCTTGAGGATCCTTTGAGTCCTGGGGATCCTTTGCCTGCTGCCAGCAGCACTGTTAGAGGTGCAGGGAGGGTAATGAAATTACTGAGATCTGCACAGCAAAGACCAAACCCAGACTGCTGTGCACAAGCAAAATTTTCCAAAACACCTTCCCAACAACAGGGCTTGTGAGCTATGTGAAAATCCAGCTCACCTGTTTCCAAATTATCTGTGTCTTCAATTGCTAGAAATATTAAGGAAAACCCCAAGCCCATATAACAAGCTGGTTTCAGAATAAAGAGAGTGTTTAAGTTTGAAATTAAAACCAGAACAGGGTGGTTTCATAGGCTTAAAACTCAGGGCATCCCTGTTCATTGATTAAGCAACAAAAATAACAAACCAGACTTTTTTTTTCCAGCTGTAAGAATGTCCTTTAGGGCATTTATCTCCAACTGGATGAAATTGGCACTGAGACCATCAAGAATAGCTGATGCTGTGGGTTAGAGTCAGACCAAATTCTGCTGTTAGAGGCAGCAGACAATGACATGCCAGTGACAGCATCAGCCTCTCTGTGTAAGGCAGTGCCTGTGCAACACCCTGACTGCTGAAGGACTCACCTCTGCCCACAGCTGTGCTCGTGAGGGCTTCTGAACCCAAGTTTGGCACTGCTAAATACAGGTCTTCATTCAGAAGGAGTAAGCATCTCCTGATCACTTTGATTTTGATCAGGCTGAAGAGAGTGGCTGGCTCAGCATCACTCCTCCTTTCAAAAAATCGGCCTGTTCCATTGTGGGTTTAGGACCATAAATTAATATTACAGGTGAAAAAGTGAAGCGTGTGAATGCTGTTTTAACTCATAAGGCTGCTGTTCTAAGCTAACTTTTGTCAGTGCTTCTAAAAGAGTTTTTAAATTAAATAACAGAAGCAGCTCCTAAATTCCATCTCACAACACCACCTAAGCCACAATTGAACCTGACATCAGGGGTCAAGTCCTGAGGACTTAATGTTAAGCACCTCCCAAAATCCCAACAGGGAGCTGACAAATGGTGTATGTGCCCCCACACAAATGGCAATAAGTTTGTGTTTGCTTTTTGAGAAGCAACTCTTTTTTGAGAAACAACTGATTTCCAGTCCATCCCCAGTCATAAGAGCCCCTAGGGCTGCCCTGAGGCCCTCCCTGCCCTCAGATACCAGGGAAGAACCAGGGCTTTTGCTTTGGGATAGTGCTAAACAAAAAAACAAAACAAAACAAAACAAAACAAAACAAAACAAAACAAAACAAAAAAAACAAAAAGTGAACTCATGTATGGGTCTCACTTTAATGCAAGTAAAACCAGCCAAAACACAAAACAAATGCACCCTTAGCATAGCCTCAGCAGAGTAAAAAGCCTTCCTGGTCTGGAAGTTTATCTGAAAATCATCTTTTTTCCTCCAGTACTGCTGTCCTCCACAGCAAAAGAACACCCCAAAACTCAGGCACAGCTTTCATGACAGAGTCCTGTGCTCCGGGAGTCCTCATCCTTCAAAGGCTGATGGCTCCTGCACATGTGCTCTGACACAGGAACTTGTGCCAAGCCTGACGGGGCTTTAGGATGGCTCCCAGAGGGAGTGGAGCTGCCAGAGGGAACACCTGGGGTGTGTGTGTGAATGCTGGAAATAAAGGGAGGTCCCGGAGCCCCCTCACCCCAGTAAGAGAGAAATAAACAGTCCAGGAGCATCGTTCCCTCCTCCCATTCTGCTCTGCCTCCTCATCGGCAAACAGGGCAGGCAAACAAGGGGAAGCCCCTGGGATTTTCTTTCGGGTTCCTAGGGAGTTCCTGAGTGCAGGAGGTGATCCCGGGAAGGGCTGGGTGGTTCAAGGAGCAGAGGAGGGAGTGGTCCCTTCGCAGGCAGCTCCTCATGCGTGACCACTGGCAAGGGCAAGCGTGTCAGGCAGGGTGAGGAAGTGGCCCTGGCTGCCCTCAGCCCCCCAGGGACAACACCATGGCAGGTGGGTTTCCCATAAGTGGAGTGGAAAGCTCTTTATTTAACCTGCACCCGCCACCTGCCCTCAGCCTCAGCCTTGCCTTCCTCGGGAGCATGCCAGGGCTACTTTTTTGGCAGGCTGAGCCAAAAGAAATATTTTGCAAGCAAAGGCTCCAGGTAACCCTTTCCCTCCTGGGACTGGCACATTGCAGAGTGCCAGGGCAGCAGCGTGATGCAACACGCAGCCCTCCCGAGCAGTCTGCATCCCAAGGGAGTCACAGAGCTGGCTCCTCTGGCTGGGGTCCTGTCCCCTCCCCAGCCCCACTCCTGTCTGAGGAGTTCATCTCCACCACCCTCACGCTACTTCCCCAAATGATGGAAGAACCCGAGCAAATGACGACACACAACAGCGTTAGGGGTGTGACAGAATGACTGGTGATTTAATGCTTCTTGAAGTGTTTTGTTTCCTTCCACAGGGCATTGGTTTTAAAAACAAACAAAACGAGATAAAATAAATTAATTTATGTACACTTTACATACACTGTGTCACATGGAGCTTTGCAGCAACAGTAACCAGAAATTGTTACAAAATAGAAAGTTACATGGCTGTTGCAGGCCCTCAGCCGCCTGCAACCTTGAAGGTTGTCATCCTGAGCGTGGTTGGCAAAGTGATTATGTAAACATGTTTAGAAGCATTTACGGTGGACAATGGATGGGCCAGCTTCATCGTATTCCTGCTTTGTGATCCACATCTGCTGGAAGGTGGACAGGGAGGCCAGGATGGAGCCACCGATCCAGACAGAGTACTTACGCTCAGGTGGGGCAATGATCTGGAAAACACCAAGAGAGCTGAGATCAGTAAACAGGGTTCTGCTGCGGGTGTGCACAGCCCCACACTCCCGGGACCCTCGTGCTCCATCCTTACCTTGATCTTCATCGTGCTGGGGGCCAGGGCTGTGATCTCCTTTTGCATGCGGTCAGCAATACCTGGGTACATGGTGGTGCCCCCAGACATGACGTTGTTGGCGTACAGGTCCTTCCTGATGTCAATGTCACATTTCATGATGCTGTTGTAGGTGGTCTCATGGATACCTGCAGACTCCATACCTGGGGGCAGCAGGGGGAAATGGGCAGGCACAAGTTAAGGGCAAAGCAAGAGCTCTGTATGGTGACTCTGGAGAGAGGGGAGAGCTGCCAAGGGAAGACAGAGGGAGGGGAGCACACACCAATGAAGGAAGGCTGGAAGAGGGTTTCTGGGCAGCGGAAACGCTCGTTGCCGATGGTGATGACCTGCCCATCAGGCAGCTCGTAGCTCTTTTCCAGGGAGGAGGAAGAGGCAGCGGTGGCCATCTCGTTCTCAAAGTCCAGCGCCACATAGCACAGCTTCTCCTTGATGTCACGGACAATCTCACGTTCAGCTGTCAGGGGGAAGCAAAGGCATCAGTGTTTGCACAGGAGGAACAGGGAGCACTTGAACTGCTTCCATAGGTCTTCTGGGACTCCAGAGCCCCAACCACACAGACTCCAGACCCCCAACCACACATAAGATCCCGCCAGGGACTGTTTTTGGGGCTTGCAACAGGGTGAGAGCATCTCTAGAAGTACGAGAGGTGGAAGCGAGAGGGAACTTTTTGGAGGAGGGAGAGGTGCTTACCTGTGGTGACGAAGGAATAGCCACGCTCAGTCAGGATCTTCATCAGGTAGTCCGTGAGGTCCCGGCCGGCCAGATCCAAGCGCATGATGGCGTGGGGCAGGGCATACCCTTCATAGATGGGGACGTTGTGTGTCACACCATCACCGGAGTCCAGCACGATACCTGGGGAGACAAGGAGCAGCCATCTGAGAGATGTGGCCCACAGAGGGCCCTGCCCCAAGGGGCAGAGCGCTTGTCAGATGTAGGAGATCGGTCCTGGGTGTCCTTGCTTGGGGAAGAGGGGCCAGCAGGACTTTACACTCACCAGTGGTACGGCCAGAGGCGTACAGGGACAGCACAGCCTGGATGGCCACGTACATGGCAGGGACGTTGAAGGTCTCAAACATGATTTGGGTCATCTTTTCACGGTTGGCTTTGGGGTTAAGGGGGGCCTCAGTGAGCAGAGTGGGGTGCTCCTCTGGGGCGACACGCAGCTCATTGTAGAAGGTGTGGTGCCAGATCTTCTCCATGTCATCCCAGTTTGTGATGATACCGTGTTCAATGGGGTACTTCAGGGTCAGGATACCTCTCTTGCTCTGGGCTTCATCTCCTACGTAGGAGTCCTTCTGACCCATACCCACCATGACGCCCTGCAGGGGAGGAAAGCGGGGGCTCAGCAGCCTCTCCACGGGCAGCAGCAGGGGGCTCCCCAGCGGGACAGGAGGATGCGGAGGGCTGGAAGACAGCAGGGATCCGCAGCCACGGCTGTGGCAGGGCGTGCGGGGAGGCTCGGAGGGGGAGTGCGCCGTACCTGGTGGCGGGGGCGGCCAACGATGGAGGGGAACACGGCCCTGGGGGCATCGTCCCCGGCGAAGCCAGCCTTCACCAGGCCGGAGCCGTTGTCGCACACGAGCGCGGTGGTCTCGTCCTCGTCACACATGGTCTCTGTTGTGTCTGCGGGGGCACAGGGCACCGGGGCTGAGCCTCACGGCCGGCCGGCAGCCGCGGGCGCTGGCGGCGGGGCCGGGGCTTACCTGGGCTGGCTGCGGGCTGCGCGTCGGGCAGAGAGAGAGGCTCCCGCTCCTCGCCGGGTCACTCGTGGCCGCCGCGGCCGCCACAGAGCCTTTTATCACGGCGGGCGGCGGCAGCGACCGGCCCCCAGGAATGCGGCCCCGGCCGTCCCCATATTTGGGCGTCGGGCCCGGCGCGGCCCCGGCCCGGCGGTGCCCAAAGAAGGCGCTCCTGGCCTCGGCCCAGGTGAGCCGGGCCCGGCCGTATAAGGCGCGTCTGCAGAGCCCCCCCCCGCCACCGCCCGCAGCCGGGGCCGAAATAATCCCCCGGCACCACCGGCCCCGTTAAGGGCAAAGCAGGTGGGGGCGGCCGGGAACCCCGCGGGGCTCAGCGGGGCAGGAGGCGAGCGGGCATCGGCTCCGCGGCCACCACGTGCCAAGGCTTGGGGCTGCGGAGGGAAACGCGTCCCTCCCGGGTCCTTCCCATAGCTATAGGTGAGCCCAGGGGGAGAAAGGGGACTGGGAGAGAAGAAGTGACAAGGTAGATGCCTGGTTTGCAGGGCACACGGCGACAGCCCATGCAAAACCCACAACTTTGCACATCAAGTTAAGCATCCTTTCCTTGCTGTGATTTAAAAACGGAAAATAAATGCACGGGATAACATCTGTCAGACAAATGCCTGAAAGAGAAGCCCGGTAAAGGATTAATCCTGGTCTGATCCCAGAAGCCTGACGTAGTCATGAATGCTGGTGCCATTACGAGCACCCATTGCCGGCCGCTGAGCTCGGTCAGGCAACACGGGAAGCCTTCAGCTATCCCTGTGGCTCACCCTTCCCAAAAGGAGTGCGGTCTCACAGGCAAGTCATCCCTGATGAGCTGACAGTACTATGCAAGTGAAAAGGAACAGTTCATCTCCTTCAGCCATGGGTATTTAAGCAGAGATTCCATGTGGGACACTTGGAGGATTGTAGAGATACTTGGTTTCCAAAAGGAAGAAGAGGCAGTAATGCAAGCAGATTTGCAGCCCCGACACTATGTTGATGCAAATCAACTTTCAAGACCTTCTCTGAAGGCACAGTTGCTCAGTTGCAAATCCTTTGAAGAATCCTTTGAAAATTTAGGGAGTCAGGCAAGAAGGAAGAGAAATAGTAGGCTAGAAGCACTGTGCTGTGAGGAGCCTCCTGAGAGTGAAGGTATTTCTGCAGGTGATTTCCTCCACTGCAAGGCAGAGAAGACAGCTCAACAGAGAAGCAGACAACTTTTCTTTGTTTAACTTCTGCAGCCTCCAGGTTGGCAGCATTCCTCTTTACCTCTGGCAGCCCTCTCATTCCTTCTGCTATAGATTTTGAATTCCTGTCAAGTTAGTGTATTAAAATGCTCTTCTCTTGCCCCATTCCTCAACTTGTATTATTTTTCAATTCTGTCATCAACAATTGGCAGTAAAAAAAATCAGAAACCTGAAAGAACTTAAAGGCACCACAGCCACTAAATCTATTTACAGAACTGTAGTGCTTTGTTGTGGTTTCCAAAATACGGTCGGTTGTGTTGAATCAGAAATCTCGTAACAGAAACCCCAATGTCGCTGAAAGATAAACATCCTTAATCCTGCAATGAAACATGATGCAAGCATAAACCCACTCTATCCCTTCTGTTCCCTTTTATTTTCTCTCTACCCCAATCTAGTTTACAGCAAAGTGCCCAAATGGCAATGTTAAATTCTCCCACTTCTGAGTAAAATATCATTTTCTGCAGGTAGATCCGATGCTTATCTGGATTCACTAAATGAATGTGGTTTCTGTCTCAAGTCAGAAAGCAGTTGTGGTTAGTTTCCAGTGCAGGGCACAAAGAACTCACTATTCACCATGCATAGCTTCTGAAATTGATCACAAATGACAACTGATAAACTGATAACTGATTCCTGCTGCTCTGGTGACAACAAAGACTGGAAATGCGTACCTCCCCTACTTTGTGTGCTCTCCATTACTGAGAAAACAATTAAGAAACAACATATATCCTTATTCAAGAGGAGCCATCCATCCCCCTTAGGCAGTTTTAACCCTCATCTTTCTGTCACAAGTTTGTTTTTGTTACACATAGAAACAACCTAGAGCTGTGGCATTTGCCACCTTCCATATGCAGTGGTAAATGAAGGCATCCTCCTGGAGCAGTAATCCGAGACAGGAGTTCTGCACCAGCACAGCTTATTACATAATGAAGCAGAGGACAGAGAGGAGGAATAGCCCTGAATCCTGGACTCTTCAAACTTTCCAACAGAATAGAGAACCAGTTCAGCATTACTAGTACAAGAACATTAAACATCTGTTTAGACATGGAAGATATTTTAATGAGGCTTTGTTTAAGTAAACTCGTTGCAAGTAGCCTTCCGTTTTGGCAATAGTCAGATGGAAAGCCGTTGTATAAATGCCAAGTGCCTCCCAACCCAGCAGTAGAGTAAAACAGCTGAAAACCCTACACAGCTCATCCTTTCTCAAAAACCTGGAGAATGCTTTTACACCAACTGTGATAAACATGACCCAGCAGAGAAGCCAGGCACTTTGAAACAATGAATGAGGGTGATCAAAACCACTTGCACCTGGGGCAAGTTTCCAGGACTTGCCCTGATGCTCCTGACAGAATATAGAAATCTGGCCAACAGTCTAGGAAGATATGAGATATGCCCAAAGTGATTTATGGTGGACAGTCAGTTAAAGAAATTCCTCTTCAAGCAAAATTTAAGAGTCTAGGAAAAGTTAAGGCAGAACATATTTTGGCAGGGGCCAGCAATCATTTATTCCATTAGTCCCTTTCTCCCAAAACCCTGGTAAGTTTATCGATGTGAAATCACCCTCAAAGTGACATTCAGGCGAACACGTGGAATTCCTGCAAGGCTTTAGATGAGTGACTCCTTTGAAGCCAGGGCTGGGAGCTACGCTCACACTTCTCAGCCATGCAAGACTGCAGAAGAGCAAAGTTCGCTGCTTAGAACAATCTTAGAAGATGACTGCTAGTGCATTTCTTTCCCATATTAGTTTGAACCTCTCTACATAAATCTATTCTTCCAAACATGTTCAGACTCTCAGCCCAGCTTACTGTATTAGTACAGGGAGGAGGGGAAGCCACGGAAGGGGAGCTGTGCTTTTAAAACTAGAAACTGGATTCTCTTCAACCAATTTAACTTCTGACCTTCTCAGCTGTTAGATCAAGTTGTTGCAGCAGGCATGGAGCCAGACAAGTAAAACACAGGGGCGTGCAAGTTGCTCTGCAGTTAGTTTCTGGCTCTTGAGCTACAGGCAAAAGAAAAGTGCAACATATCAGATTGCAGTAACTTTTATTGAGAGACTAAATTCTGCTGTTAATCAGAATAATTGAGAAATTGATTTTTTATTATTATTTCCATGTCAGAGATAACTAATTGGAGCAGTGGAGTTAAAAAGGGAAAATGTAGTGCTTACCCACAGAGACCAAGACATGGAAGTAAGGAAGACCATGCTGTACTCCCACACTTTCATAACTGCTTTCGAGGTTTCTTCTGAGCATAGGCACAAGCAGTTGCTGTGAATGACTGCATGGTGAGCTGCTAATCCCATTTTACATGTATGCTAGAAATAGCTTAAAGGGGAGTTAAATGGATACAATAAAAAAATGTTTGGGAAAAAAAGTTTAATTTAACAGATATGAACTGAAAGAATGGAGTATTTACTGGACCAGAAGGCTTTGAATGAGAGCTGCGCTTTATTCCTCTCTGTCACAGACAAGCTGAGTGATCAGTGACAAGCCAGTTATCCCTTTTGTGCAAACAGCCTTTAATGCAAAACTGAAATTACCTAGTTTCTACAGCAAGAAGTGTTGTACAAAGGAGTGGAGTTACTGACAGAAAAACCTGTTGTTACCTAAATAATGTATGCAGTCAGCCCGCATTAATGCGTTCAGTATTTTCTCTGAACTGAAACCACAGCCCCAGTGGTGACAACACAAGTTTCCCACCCTCTGCAGCAGGTCCCTGCATTTCACCCTCCGTGTCTGTGTATCCTTGAATCTCAGATAGGACATGTTCTAATCAAGATACAGAACAAAACAACAAGTCTATGAAAGGCACAGAAAATGAAAACTTTATTTTTACTTTGCCTGAAAACACAACTCCGTGTTCTCTGACTAAAGCATCAATGTTTACGCATTTAAGACCAAGTATAGACTCATATAGACTTTATCACAAAGTTTTAGCAAAAAACCAAACAGAATATAAAAAAGTAAACATGAATTCAACGGTTCTTTAGAAAAAATATTTTATAATCCCAGTGAAAATCATGCTTGTCCCTGAACATAGAGTTCATAGTTTGCTTTTAATACAAATTCGAAGTAAGCGTTGTATTTCAAGTTGCCCAGTTCGTTTGCTTGAAGCAAGTCCTTCACCTCTGGTAAATACTCACTTAACTGAACTCCTACAAAACAAAACCATTTATTACAACACTGATTAAAGTACTTTGCATCAGCAGTTAATACTATTTTTAAGTAAACACCTGTGCCTGCCTCACAGCTAACATACTCTTTTGGAATTGGGAAGCTCTGATTCTATTATACACGCTGAGAAATACAATAAAGCTTAAATAGCCTGTAAAACAGAGTTAGGTTTTTTTCATCCAGAGTTCAGCAATTTAATGATTAAACCACAAGTCCAAGTCTTTACATAACGCTTCACCAAAATAAAAATAAATAAATATAAGAAAGGAAAAAAAAAAGAAAGCTCAGTCATACAATAACTGTGTATCAGTTGCAACAGTTCCAGTGTAGGGTGTGCAAGTCTTACAAATGCAAGGAAATTGAAGGATTGAACACACAAAACTGGAACTGTTCTGAAGAACTTAAGTTTTGTCCTTTTCACATGAAGCCTTATGTGTCCTGCAAAAAGTTCCTATGAAGTAGTATTTAAAACTGGCTTTGACTCTCAGTTGCTTCCCTTCTCTCCCTCCCTCCTCCATCTGTAAATTCCATGGCCATAACTTCCTATAGTCAGCTTTAAGTGGAGAATAGGAGGTGTATATTTTTGTTTTAGCTTTTGGAGAGGGAAAAGAATAGCAAAAAAACCCGCTAAAATAGATTAAGTTCCACAGAGTGACGGTCAATTAATTATTATCCTGTATCTTACGGAAGAGATATATTTACCTATATAAGACCTAATTTACTGTACAGTAAACAACTGCTAAAAATCTGTTGAGTGCCCTACTCAGCAAATAACTTAAAGATACTAAGATTATAACCAAGAAATCTGCTAATCTCTTATCCCCTGAACAGTTTACAGAGATAGAATTAGCTCCAGATGATTTTAACTGCCTAGTGGAATGAATTTTTTATTACTCCGAGAATTTAATAATGCTACTTTTTTCATATTAGTGTTGATCTTAAGCAGCTTTTGAAACAACAATTTCAAGACATTCAATTATATTTAAGTACACTTTACCTTCTTTCAATAGCTTTTGTAGTATTTTCACAAATATACTATCTTTAGATGCTTCAATTGGATCATCTCTGCCATCTGAACAGGACCATCTGCAAGTCAAAGGATAATTTCGGAAAGAATTACATAGACAAAATAATAGGAAAACTAAGAAGAAAAAAAGCCTCACAGGAAAATTAGATAAATTATCAAAGGTGACGAATACATGTCCACAGGGAAACATTATGTGCTTGGTTATAGTTCAAAGCAAGAGGATTTTTCTACCTTGTGTTAATTAGTCTTTATTCCAAGAGTAAAACTGGAATGAAACTGCACTACTATAATGTAGTGTAGTTAGGAGGAGAATAGAAACGTTTCCAATCTTCTAAGCCATAAAGAATCCCAACCAAACAACATTATTTCTTTGATAAAATAAAAGCATTATCCATTGAGATAAGAACTACCTATTCTCAGTAATTCTATTTTACAATTGAGGTGATGAAAGTGTAGATTTTTTTTGTAGAATAAAGCAAGAGAAGCAATTCTCTAATGTGAAAAAAAATCAAAACAAAACAAAAATCAAATAGAGAAAAGAAATGAGGAAAAAACTTGCAAAATCTAAGTTGCAGGCCTGTAACAGCACACACAGTCACAAAACAAATAGTTTATCTACTTTGTGATTACATGTGAAGACTCATGAATATCAGTCTCATCTGTGATACAAAAAAATCCCGAACAGATTTTTCTAAGAGGGAGATTGTTTTAAATGACAATTTTTCATCCCTGCAGAGCTTTGTATTCACCAGTTTAAAGTCAACACCAACCTAACTTGTTTTGCTGTGGTTCTAACCTTTCAGTTGTTAAAATTTCCTGTTGTATGTGCTAAGCTGTCAGACAAAACTGGTTCTCATATCACTCCCTAAACCACCATGGGCTCGTGGGACATGCTTGTAACAGATCTGGACCTGGATCCAGAAGCTATTATTGACAAATCCTCTGTACTTCACTGCGTTTACCCTGGATGTCTCTTCAGCTCCTAAATGTCTAGGATTACATCTTTAATTCCACAGGGAAGAATGTGAGGAACAGAGGGAGGGAAGGGGGATTTTCTCCCCTTGGGCACAGAGGAGGATAGTGAGGACACTAGTAAGAGCATCAAGAGCACACTCAGAGGGCTGTTCATCCTACCCAGCACCTTACACCATCTGTAGCCCAGGTTAGAAACCACAGGCCATTCTTGAAAGTAGCTACTGTCACATCTCGAATGTTCACTTTTGCACACAGATGGAAGATAACACCACCTCTCTGTAAGACTTTGGGAACCTTGCCGGACTGGAAACTCAGCTGGGACATTAAGTTTTCTACCCACTCTTCAGTGTAAAGTCTGCATCTCAAATTGCCCCTGGTTAGCTGCCAGTGTGGCCAAAATCTTGTCAGCACTGTACATGTCAGAATCATTAAAATAATACATTCAAAACCCTGTGCTTGTCCAGAATAGAACATAAAACAATAACTGGGTTGGTGCCATGTAGGAGTTCTGAATTCTTCTGTCTTTAAAATAACAGGAAGGAAAAACACTTGGAATAGTGTGAACCTCTTTGCGCTTATTTGTGTTGTATGTGGACATAACTTAGTCATGCAACCAGGAATTATTTCCTAGACACTGCTGCCCTTTGGAATCTATCCTATGCATAAGTGTGAATCCAAATGCTGCTCATTTCCATTTTAATCACAAATGGCACAGTGCATTTGGAATGTATTCTATCCTCATCTTTTCTTCCTCAGGTCCCCCTTGGAACATGGGTGGGAGTTAGGAAAGTAGGAAGACTTCTGAAAGCTAGAAAGGAGAGGGAGGAAATACCATTTGCATTATTTAACCTGGGAGAGAACAGTACCACTGTTTGATGAGAAGATTCTTGGCACCAACTGGACTCTGCCTGTATTTGGTTTTGAACATCCATAAGACTGGCTTTTCTAAGCACTATTTAGGCTTTTATTTCTTACAGCCAAGAATGCAGTTTTAACTCAAAAAGGTCATGAAATTGCCAGTGTGGTTCAACGGCAAAACCCAAGTGAAATAAAAGCTTGCAGGATTGACCTCTGCCTTTGTCATCTTATTAAAAAGTTTCTATTTGAGATGCTTCAAAGGAAAAAAAAATAAAAAGGTTCAGCATTGGTCACTTCTTTTACCTCAGGAAAGAGTTCAAGAACAAAAAGCTGCATGGGTACATTTCTGTGTCAGGTGCCAGGACTGCACAGTAGGTTGCCAGTGAGATAAACCAACTAAGTACTGCAGACTTTTTTTGCTGTGGTTTCACTTTACAAAATAAGAATATATGTTCTGATCAGACACATTATATTTTACTAACCTTATTCTGTGAAATTAAATATTTTTGGTGAATTAGAGAATAGTACACTAAAATATAGTTCTGGACAAACTGTGTCTCATTAACTTTATACTTACCCATCTCTTTGGAGAGCCTTACAGAGAATTTTAAGTTTAAGATTATTTACATCTACTTCTTCTTCCTTCAATTCATATAAGGAGAAAAGACAGGCAAATTAGAATTTCAGCGTTTTTTACAAAGAAATAATCACTCTGTCACACAGATTGCACCAATGAATTAGATTCTTCAATCACCAAACAATTTTTAACATACCCTGTTTTAAGAGATGATCTGACTGGACTGTTGAAACATCAAACACTGTTTGTTTCCATTTGAAATCATGGATTCAGACTTTCTACATCATCACTCAACTGCTGAAGACCAACTAACACACTTGTAAAAGGCACATTTTAAAATACCAATTTAAAAAACATTATATTCTAGGCAAATTTTATTTTACCATGTGCTAAATGATGAGTGGAGTCAAAGCTCTTTTTCAGTATGGCCAAACTAACTAACATTCATTAGTGTCCACATTAGGATATATGTTTTATGAATATATTAGTAAATGTTTTCAGAGATATACATTTGATTTGAAAAGGGCAGTTTCTTCATTGCACAGAAAACACTACCTCTGATTTGAGCTGAATGGTTTTACACAAGTAGTTAGAAACTTTTATATCTGTGGGGGAAAAAATTGAAATTGCATGGGTTTAGAGTAACAATTATTTTACTGAGATAAAAAAACCACAGTTGGAAAAAAAGCAGATGGCAAATCTGTAGTTCAACGCTATTTACGTGTTAAAAAGTGGTGACTATCCCACATGACCTCATGACGATCAGTGAAACTGTCAAGAGGGAAGACACAAGAACTAAACTATTAAAAACAGTTGATCTTTGTCCTGTTTGGAGAAAGCCTGTAGGGAAGCAAGGCTCTAGAAAGAAATTATAGACTATAAAAGGGAAGTGAAGATGAAGACTGTAATTTTTCTTAAATTATCTAAACCACTTTTGGCATTATGTCTCCAGTGACTTGAAAACAAACTGAAAAAACATATCAGGGGTTGCTTTAATTACCATACACCAAGCTAGCATGTAAATTAACTACAGATGCACCATCCTAGCTTAAATAATAATATATCTCTAGGTTAGAAATACCTCAAAAAGTTTTCCTACCTCATCAATATATTCCAGCAGATCAAGTGCTTTCTTGAAGTCATATTCATTGGCTCTTCTGTTCTCATCACATATGAACATCTATGAAATCAGAGAATTAGCATGGAGAATTATTTTTAGCCTACAAACTAACGTAACCGGTATCAGGGACAACCCACTGTGGGAAGACCACCACATATTTTCTACTTGCATGACCTTCTCATAAAAATATGTCTTGATTCAACTGCTAGTATTTTTATAGTAAGGAATATACTTAAGGTTTTAGAGCAGCATTCCATCTACGTGACAATGGTCTGTGGACAAATGATACTGGATACAAGGCTGCTGGGTTTCAAATTTAAGTGCCATTTAAGGCTGTAACATTCCTGGACTACTGTAGCCAGAGCTCAGCTCCACAAATAAGCTCTCCAAATTATTTTGGTAATTAAGCTCAAAGCAGTACTTCAGCACATGTGCTGCCTTTCACCCCTTAAAAACAACAAGGTCCCCATGGCATTTCTTATCCCCCAATTATAAATTAGTACTTCAAAGAAAAATTAACATCAACACTGTTTTAATTTACACTTTCTGAGTTTCAGTTTTATGTTGCAAGTAGCAGATATTAACACTGGTTTGACCATAAGAGAGAATGCAGAAGGAAAACTGTTGTGGTGCCAGCACTTGCCAAGTCCTGACTGACACTTCCTACCCTTCCTAATCCCACAGATAGCCTTACTTAAAGACACAGGTAAGGACTTCACAATCTGCTATTAGCACAGTTCTAAGAAAATGACGAGCATATAAACAAGCATGCTTGTTTACATGCTAGCTTTTGATTCTCCACAGGATTACAGAGAAACAGAAAAATTGACACCCAAACATAAGTGACTTCTTTTACAATGTCTTGCTGTTATTCATGGAGTATTTTTTTGTGTGCATCACTGGATGGTAAAAAAAAAGCGGCCAACAAGGCAGAATCAGTAAGGCTACTGGTTCCTGGCTGATATCAGAAAGGAGTGTGAAAAAGGAGTCAGCACTATTACTTATCCCAGTGCTGGAACTATTACAAATTTTTGTTTCACTATGGGTTGGATTTTTGTAAAAGAAAACAAAAGTAGAAAGACTTCCGGTGCCTGTTTGCAACAGGTGACCAAAAGCCTCTTCCTGCTTCCAGTACTTCCTTTTTCTATCTTGCAGCATCCTTCTCCACTAAGGCAGAACTGTTTGTTCATTCTGCCTTCCAAGTTCTGCCCTACCAAGAATGTAAAGGAAGGTAAAAACTGTCTCACATCCAAAAACTGGTTTAGACCAGTAAATCAACTTCTGACACTGATCTGATTTGCTTTTTCTCCTAGCAGCACTCCAAAGCACACATTCAACAAAAAAAACTAGGACTAAAACCATCATTCTGATGTTTGCTGGTAGAAACAAAGCAAAGTTAAACACATTCATACATCAGATCTTTAGGTGCTTAGCAAGTCATATAAGGGATAAAGGGATAAGCTGTGACCTTCTGATTTATTTTATCACAAAGGGGCAGAAAACATACTGGAAGTTTTCCTGTGTACTGAAGAAAACATGAGACACTCACATCAATGAGCTGAGATGCAGACAGCACTGGCATATCATTGAGGTTCAACTGTTTCTCTGCCAGGAGTTGTTCGGGAAGTGTCTCCTGATGTAACAAAAAGCGCTCCTGCTCCGATATTTCTTGTAGTCATTTAAGGAAATGAATGTTTCATGTTATTAAGATGTAATAATAAATTCTGTGGCACACCAGTAACTGTCAAGTCATTATATTATTCAAGCCTACAAGCGTTTGTTATGAAGCATTCTACTTGGACTCTCATCCACGTTCCCAAAGCACAGAAATACTTCCACCTCAGAAATACTGCCATCCCAGGGAACTAGTTCTTACTTTCCACTCATGTTCCCACTGTAGTGAAAACACATAACTCTAATTTTGCCCCAAAACTTCAAAACTAATACAGAGGATTGGATGGAAGCTGTTGCACTGTGCAGGAAAATGAGTTGGCTGCAGCTTAAAGGAGCTGTGTTATGGACATGTTCCATTTCATGAACTGTTCAATTTTTCACTGTTTTATACTTGCCAGTATGAGCTGCTTTAGGATGAGAAACTTGCTAGTCTGAGACGTTCAAATGGAATAGTATCAACCACACTATATGAACCCTGCCCTTCCCACCCATTTCCATTACATGTTAGAATAGGGAAGAAAATTCTGTGGAGCATTTTCTCTGTTTAGAGGAATAAGCAAAATGTAGCAGAAATAATTAGTCGTTCTTTATCAACAGGAAAGCGATACACAAAGAGTTAAAATTTTAAAAACTACATCATGTACCACACAGAAATGTGTAGCAGAATGAAGTCCAGAACAAATTTTGAAAGTCTTCTAGCCATTGAAATAAAGCTTTGATTCTTTGTCTCATTTGTAATTTTTAAATTTTCCTATTAAAAGGTGAGATTCCTCACATCAGCATAAGCATTTTCACAATGATAAAAAAAAAATAATTAAATTTCAAGATTTCATGCAATGCTATACAACTTAAAAGGCAGATAATACATTATTATTATGAGCTAAAAATAATTTTTAAAGCCTGCTTAGTTAACCTAATTATTCCCAGGCTTTTTCAACAGGATTTAAGAACTATTCATTACACAGATGGATAAATACGCAGATAAACAGAAGTAAGCTTGAGCAGCAATCCTGATTCATATTCCAAAGCTTCCCTCTGGTGGCCAGATCCTTTAACCAGCAGTGCCAAAATTGCTTTTTCTCAAACTCACAGCACATGTGCTGCACAAACAGTATTTTCCAAAGTGATAGGAATGGCAGAGCAGTGGAACCATTACATTTGGTAACGAAGCAGGATAGGTATTTGTACTTTTCCTGTTTACATCATTTCAGATACAGTACAATGAAACACTGCCATGGTAACATTTCTAGACACATAGCATAAAAGCCTGAGAAAGCACTTCTTGATCACAACTGTACTTATTTGCAATTGCATTACTGCACTACAACACAGTTACATGATTTCCTTGTACATCCTAAGAGCCTCAGAACTTCAGAAGAATTCAAAAGTTAAAGCCACTCTATAAACGAGCTCTAAGAAATGAATTTTTACCTTGCATCTGAAATATAAAAGGCAGATTCATTAAGATACATTCAGTGTGAATGGTTGACAACTCTCAGCCACTTCTCAAAGTACTACAGCTGCAGCTTGTTATTTTTGCCAGTATCTTACACGTTAGTAGAAAAAATGGAAAGGTACAAATTTGCCATGTTAACTCACATGAGAAAGTAAATACTGAGGTCAGTGCCTCATGCTGTCTTCCTTGTACTTCCTAAAATGAGCAAAATCATCAGCCCATTTATCCTTACCACACTAAGTCAGCACCCTCAACATAAAAAATCAACAATCTCCAAAATTAGGGGATTCTAATTCAGTAATTTAGTAAGTCTTTTCTTCACTTTTCCCTGGTTTTATTTCTTACCTTCTATTTTTTCTTGTAGTATGTCTTCTGAGAAGTCCGATGCTAGTGCAGCTAATTTGCTCAAGCCAAGAAGTGTTTTCTTCTTCGCAAAATATCGTGTCTCCATATTTGCTAAAGTCTGCAACGTTCTGTGAGCCTAAAATTATTAATAAAGATGACAGAAATCAGTTGTGTAAATTAGGATCAGAAGGTTAACAGACAGGAATTTTATCTGAACAGAAGTCTCACAGCTATTTATTGTTTCTAGTACAATAACCCTTAATTTTAAAAGTTGTACAATTTGCACAGTGAAACTGCATTACACTTTTCAAGAAGAGGCTCTCCTACAACAATATATTTTAAAAAATCTTTTCACTGCGAATAAAAAAATCAACCTCATTCTCAAAGGATAAATTGCAACTTCACACATTGTATCTTTAGGATCTAATTCAATACTTTGCAATAAAAGCCAGTCAAATATGTTTTGACAGAACACTTTTGCATGCAGACTGATTTACCTGTTAATTCAGGAATCTGAAAAAATAGAATTGTGTATAACTGCTGCAGTAACCAAATACAAAGGCAAGAATTTGTTTATCAGATAAAGGAACAGTTTCTGAGCACCTACTCAGAAATAAACTGTCTATTACTGAATTAACTGTGTATTTTAGAACCCTTACCCCCTCTTCCAAGTGCTTTGCCATTATATAAAAAACCTCAATTGACACAAATGGAATATTCTCAGAGTGGTTTTTCTTTGTTTTGGTTGGGGTTGGTGGGTAGGACTTTTTTGTTTGTTTAAGAGGGATATGGCATTATGAACCTAGAATTTGGAGCAGGATAAGTATTTCCATGGTTTTTATGCTTAACAAATGTGCATGTGGATTGAAAGAAGCCATTTTTGATTTGAAATACTTTTAACTGTTAAATGAAATGCATTTTTAGGTCTAGCAGAATGATGAAAAGACTGACCAGCAAGAAGAAGGGATATAACTGGAAAGCTTAGAAGGCAACAAAAGATCATGTTTAAAAACAACGTCACATTAATCTATCCACATGCACACTTTCTATCAAACATACTTTAAACTATGAACGTAAGTGATTGAAGTTATCAATTGCTTTTTTCCTTTTATAATTCCTCCAAATTCCTTAGCTTTGACATGTTAGTCTTGAAAGAGAAGTTTCAGTTTTTCCCAGGCTGGATAATATTATAATGCTATTGATATTCACTATAAATCCCCAATTCCACCAAAGTAGTGATCACACAGCCAAACCAAACTTCCTCGGTAGAAAGTACTAGCCACCAGCCAGGGATGAGAAACAGCCCTAATTTCCATTACATGGTGCAGCAGCTTACATGAGATACCAGATGGTGCCTGAAGGGAGGCTTTTGGTATTCCAAAGTACCAAATTAATTATCTGCCATCTTTTTCCTAACTCATCTGGATAACCTGCCTTTTGATGGGGAAGCGTCATAACTTGGTAAATTACCTACTTGAATATGTACCTGACCTGTTCAACATGTGGTATTTCCATTTGGCTGTATTTAAGAAACCCTACCTTTTGCAAATCCTGGCTGTTGATGTCATGTAGCCAGCTCAGATGTTCATGTGCTTGCAAGAAACTGGCCAGCTGTCCATGCTGAGCAATAGGCTGAGATAACAGCTTTCCTCGCTTTCCTTTTTCCAGATACCAGCGAAACAGGAAATCTGAAAAGTTCTGAACAGAACAGAAATACAAACAAATTTTAAAAGTTACATTTCAGTATCTGGTTTGATCTGCTTGATAAAGCCAGACACACACACATGACACAAAACACAGTGTTGATAAAAATCCCCAAGAGTCCTGGTAGAAGGTGTTTAAAGCATTCATGAGCTCTCTGCAACAGATGCTGATAAACACAGAACCCTTCAGGTAAAGCAATGGAAGTGACAGAAGTAAATTCTTTACATTAATACACAAGAACAGGAACAGGTATCACATCAATCACAATTCTTACCATCTTGTTTTCATACCTGTACCTTTGCCTCCCTTGAAACTCCATGCTTACTATTTCCTTTCATAAACAAGTTTACTACAGCTGTCATTGTTTTTGAAACATTCCCTTCTACATACAAGTTAACCTGCAACTTTCCTTTTCTCAGGCATTGTTTAAGAAAACCTGTCTTTCTAAGAGAAAAACCACCTTATTTTAATCTCAAAAACTTGAATATGAAATAACTAATCAGGATTTCTGTTTGAGATTTAATTTAGTCTTTTCAGGACAATATCTGAGTAACATTAAATTTTAACTGCATTAACAATTTAAAAAATGAAGTCTGAGAAGGCCATCAGTCTGAAAGTCTATCCATCAGACTTATCTATTCAACTCTACATTTGCCACAGTAACTTCTTTTCAGGAAGTTTTGCATTTCCCCTTTAAAATAAAGCATGGGAAGGGGAAAAAATGTAATTTATCTCCTTTGACAGTCAGGATGAGTATTTAAGATGCACTGTTTAAAAAGTTTGCTATAATTTCTGTCTATTACTGATACTTCTGGGTTTATTTTGTTATTAGAACAACCTTTATGTACTCTCTTTACTACGAAACATGTAGATTGCAGTCTTTCCCCAACAGTTGTGGAAAGCTAAACAAATTCATCTCACCAATTCTCAAATTAAGCCCCTTTTGTTCCAGTCGCACACATTTCAAGTAATCTCTACCACCTTCTCCTAAAGCTTTCTAATATTTCAGTACACTGAGCTTTTACACTAGATTTTAAAAGACAGTGGAAAAACTGTCCAACAAGTATGTGGCAGGACAATGCAAAAAATCCCAAAGCAATAGCCCTAACTTCCTGCTCTTCCTAATTACTTTTATATTTATACATCAATTACTTTTCTATTTATACATTTAACAATTTAATTTCTTTTGGAAATTATCCTCAATTTTATATGATGTTAGTTTAATAAAACAACAGTGTAATGGCAACAGCACCTGAATGAAGAAGTCACAAAATGCTGAAAAATGTTATGAGTGAGAAAATATGTCTGGGGCACAAAAAGGTCCCATGAAAAGGCACTGCCCATAGAGGTAGCACCTTTATTTCTGCTGGCTAGCTTTGCCTTCCCAATGTAAAATACTCCACTAAATATTTTACAGTGAATATTGACTCCAATTTTCCACATTACTCCTGTCTGTATACATAATTACATACACATTAAAAAAAAAAGCAGAGAAAGAACCCCCAGAAAGAAATATTAAATTTTGCAACATTTCAGATGCAACCTTATTATAAAATACTAGCTAAAGGAAATAGAAGAGACTTGCCTGATCTGCAAACTGAGTCATGTAGCGTTGTAATCTGGCCTGGTTGTCTGTCTGCTCACACATTTGCACCAGGATATCAAAGTCGCAGTACTTCTCTGCTAAAGCAGCTGCCAACTGGTACTGTCCCAGGGAAACTAAGTAACCGAGAAAAAGAAGTTTTATCAAACAAGCTCACCTCTGTCTGAGACCAGAAAAAGGAAACAAGTTTCAAGTGTTGCCATCGAGGAGAAACTCGCACATTCCTGAAGGAACACTCCCCTCCTGCATACATCTCCTGTGCACACCCACACTCACACACCTACCAGCCCTGTCACACAGCACAACAGGGAAAAAGGCAATACTAAATGGCGTCATGACTTCTATTTCCTCTGGAAGTTAGCATCATCTGCTATTTGCACTGGGGAAGGGAACTCCACCCATGAGTTAACATCCATAGTAACAGCCACTTAAATACACAAAGCAAAAAAGCAGCAGCCATAGGCTTTTGAAAAAGAACGGGACAAATAAGGACAATGGGGCTTCCATTAAAGAGAAACTACTTAGAATCTTTCTTTTCATTCAGTTAAATATGTAAGAGTCAGCAGAAGACTTTTTAGTTTTGTTTGTAAGGAAATATGAACCTTAGATTGAACATAATGATGTAAAATATATTTCTAAGCTAACAGAGCCCATTAATGGCAGGAAAATTGACAATGATAATTTTATGAACCTTTTCCTAAGAACGCTCAAAAATTATCATTAGATTGTTCTACTTATATAATTTACTACAGCAAACTTTCCAAAGTTACTAAAATGTATTTACTACAACTTATTTCCATTTTAAAAGGGTGCTTCTCTATGGCTTACTCATTCAGGACTTGATCACATCTAACACATTAAACAGTGTGTACGATTATTAAATAAATAATTGGTATTCAAAAAGTAACTAATCACTGATAAACACCAAATAAACTTTCAGGCATGTAGATTTATCTCAACTTACAACAACATAAACATGTAGAATCCATTTACAGCCCAAGATAAAATCCTGCCAGAAAAATGTAACAAGTTAGCAGAAGACAAAAATTCAAGCACCCAGGTGTCTAATAAGAGAGATACACACATGGAGTGCAGTCCTGGATGCTAAATTGTAATCTGCTTTTATTTTGTAATTATCTCATTAAATTGTAAACCAGCCATTTGTACTCTGAAAGCAGCTGTGCAAAGCAAGCAGAATTCATACCCAGATGCCATTTACTCTATCAAATCGCTGTCATTTCCTCATCAAATGGATCATTTAACCCTTGCGTTAGGGAACACAGAGAGCACTCACGGAGAGGGGCCAAGAGCTCGGATCTTTTCTGGACGTATTCCATTTCCACGCTGCTGTAGCGCTCCTGATCAGCCAGGCGATCCACAGACTTCAGCTGAGCCACGTAGCCATCCAGGAAGCAATCCAGGAGCGCCACCAGCTGCTCGGTGACGACGCTGCGCAGGTTGCTGTCCACCTGGGGATACACCACCTTCAGGATGATCCCGTGCTGACGCGTGATCGCCGCGCGGACACCACTGGAGGCTTGGGAAAACAGCACAGGGAACATTAAAGCAATGATCCAATCACCACAGCAATCCACAAGAAAAACATTACTATGTATAATAAAAAAAATAAAAATTAAAAAAATCCCCCCCAAAAAGCTAATAAATGTTTTCATTTTGAAAATCGAAGTATTTCCATCACTACTCCGTCCCCACAATAAACATCTCCCATCTACTTTTACATATTAAACCAGGCCAAGACATTGTAAAGCAAAAAGCCTGAACCAGGCAGATCTATGCTGCCAACTACCAACGTCAGCTCTTTTTCCAGAAGAAAAGAATTACTCACACTATTTCTAAGCAAAGTAAGAGAATACACACAAGGAAAAGGCAACTTCTGTTAAGCTGATTTAAATACTTTGATATAGTCATCAAAACACAAGATCAAAGAGTTTGCATTAGTCCTGCTTTTGTGAGGAGGAATATGGATTGCAAGACTTTTGTCTTGGATGCACTAAACAAATGTGTTTTACATGTAGAGGCTACAAGGCAAGCTTAAGCAGCAATTGGAAAGTGCTTGCTTTTAGAACATTTCTTCAGATAGCTTTTCACACTACTAAACAATCAAAACAAAACACATTTTTGCAAGTGGAGAATCATCAGTCCTTTAAAAACAGATATAGATCATATTTCATGATTTATTTTAATGTCATGTACCCCACAGATCTGCCAACCAGAAACAATGCATTAAAAAAAAATATATAAAAATTCTAAAACTAGTTTTGTTTCTCAAACTTGTGGTTTTGTAGCCAAATTTGCAATGCAAGTTTTAAAAAAACATCATCAGTACTGGACAAACTAAGTGTTCATTGATTAATCCCATTTCATTCCTCAAATGAGAACTTCATTTTCACTTACTCTCACTGACAATCCTGCAGCAGCTTTTAACTGTAAGTTTAAAATTCACACCAAAATTCATGTGTTCTGAAACTTATGGTCTTGTAATAGTATTTTCTTACCTGTCCATGGAATATATTCAGGTTCTCTTTCTGGAAGTTCTCCTGTTTTATATAAAGAGGCTCTAGACTGACGATACTGACACGCAGCTTGTAGCATATCCTGTTGAAAGGTAAGGATGTGAGTATTTTAAAGTCTACCCCAGTATACACAGACCACAAAAGATGTCGTCTTTTGTAATTCTGAAATGTTCTTTTAATATCCACATTCTTTCTACACCACCTTCTCAGCTGGACAGAAGGGGACATACTGACTGAGCAAGAAACCTCAGCACTCAAACACAAGCTCTTCACTTTCTGCTACATATTCATGACTTCACAACTTCCAACAAAGCTGCAACTTCTCAAATTATCTCTAACGGTGGCTCAGGAGGAAAAGGAAAGTCCCTAATTCTGCCCAAGGCTGTCTTTTCCTTCCTACTTTATTTGAACATGTGAAAAACACTTTTCTTCTCATGTCAATAACTCGGATGTGCTACACTCAACTTGCTCTGTGCTCTTCAATGTTTACCTTGCCCTCCCACAAACATCTTGGTTCAGGCAGTTCTGTACCTTAATGATGTTGTTCACATTGACAACTATCTGGGCCCACTCAATTGATTCAATAGGCATATCTTTCAGGATTTGTTCCTCCTCTTCTAACAAAGATTCAAAGATCGAATCTATCTGGGATACCTTGAAGACAGAAAGAAAAGTTACATTGAACACAACCACATCCACTGTCAGCTGATACCTGAAAGCCAAGAGTTGTATACAAAAATAAGCACATTAGTATAAACCCCATAAATAGCCAAAAATATTAAAAGGTGTCAACTACCCTAAGGCATAATGAGATCACTAGTTTATGGTTCATACAAGACTTAAAACTAGAAAAAAATACCTTCTTTCTGGACTTCAATCTGAAAGGAAAAGAAAAAAATCCTCATTTCTGAAGACAACTCCATACACTTCCATTAAGCATATTCCTCCATCATCTTCTGGAATATTTGGCAGCAGAATCTTAGTTAGGTAACATACACTGGATAACATATCTGCTTTAAAATAGCAGACTATTATTTCTGTTTTCTTTTATGTTTATTTTCTCCCTTAGCAACTATTGTTCTCTGCAGTAAAAAACTTCCTAAGAATAAATGTTTTGTGCATACTTCTTCTCAAGAAGGAAGAAAGAAATAAAGACAGAGCACTAGACTGGAATGCAGCATAAACTGAGAACTAACTTAGCTTGATTAATGCTAGAGAAGACAAAAAATTGTAAGCAACTGAATTAATATAATTCCATCCAGGACAGGTCATCAAAGCAGCTCTCCTACTGGGAAAGCTTCATGCTCTTCAGTTCATCCCTTAAAAATTATAATTTAGCATGCATCTTCTTATCTGTCAAAGAATTTCAGTTGTCTTTTTCATTGCTTATCCATATTGGGTTGTTGGAAATTGTAACAACTTTACTTCTGCTACATCAAATTTGTCAGAATTCACATTTCAGCTGCAGACACAAAAAGTACATACACTAAAATGAGGAAAATACAACCACATTATCCCTATTTAAAGGGTAGTTGCGTAAAGTTGAATTGATTTTTACAGTTTCACAGGGAAAAGTTTCAAAGTACATTTCAAAGCACTGTGACACTTACTACATGCAAGGCTATACGGTAATTCAGGAATGAATTCAGGTTTCTTACCTCCCTGAAGAACACATCAGCAGGGGTGAGGCTTGGAGGAACATCACATTCCCTTTTGTTTAACGTCATCAGTATAGCAGCATTCACCAGCTCAGGCAGCCTAGAGTGGTGGTTCTTGAGAACAATAGCTGCTGCCAGTTTCTCTGCATGCTCGCAGAGCAACAGTCGAGTGGCCATCGGCATCCCTCGCACTGGAAAACTGCCCAGACGTTCAAACACACCAACCTTTTATGAAAAAAAACCAAAACAAAACACCCCATGCACTTTAAACAGTGTTCTAGAGGAAACAAGATGAAGTAATAAACTCTGTGTGCTGATAACAAAAGAACAGTAGGACTTACTTGATGAAGAAACTCAATGAAGAAGGAGTGTGCTTTTGTCTTGTCCTCTAGCTGATGAAGAAGAATGAGAGATGTGTTGCTGAAACCAGCTGCTTCTAAAAAAAGTAAAATCTTAGGTCAGAGCACCTGATATCTTCATTTCTGGATAATTATGTTTTTTCCCTCTGAAATAAACCGATCTGTCAATTTTTATAGTGGTACCACACTGGTACTTTTTACAGTATATGCACACATTTATATGTTGCTTACCATGCTATTTTAAATCTGTTTTCTTCAACTCTATCATGGTTGAAGTATAACTTTTAGAAGAAATAAAGTACCTTTAGATCAGTACTATTCCAAAATACTCAATTCATTATGCTGCTAAAATAGCAGCTCATGAGCAATTCTAGTTTTAGTAGGATTCAGACTCATATTTTTATCCTCATGGTGGACTACCTATTGCTAAATTTATTATGTCCTAGACCACAGCAACTAGAAACTACAGTGTTAACAGGCATTCAGATCTAATTGACTCTGCATCCAAATTTTTTGTATAAACTAAGTGTGGTTATAATATTAAGATTAAAAACTTGGAAGACCTATCACTGAGCAAAATTAGCAAGATGATTTCCAAGAAGCTATCAATTTTCATTTCTGGCTTTAGCCAGGAATAAACACAGACAGGCTGCCAAATTAAAAATAAAGTTGAATCAGAAAATAGTAAGGATCTAATGCCTGACAACTTCCAACTGGCTGCCCCACACGACAACAGGAAACATCATCCATCTGGAACTATTTACACGAACTTTCAAATCAGGCCTCTACTCTGTAACTGGCAACTACCACCCAGAGGTTTGGGGTCACTTTCCAATTAAAACTTGTAAGACACCAAAGCGTGAACAAAGAAGTTTCTTGCTGAAGACATGTTTGCTTTAATCCTTTATGTACAACAAATACTTGTAAACCAATTTCTCTAGTCCTTTTTCAGGCAGACATAAATACCAGACCCCCAGAGGAATACGAGCTCACTCCAACCAGAATCCAAGGTGACCAGAAGTTGTGCAGTCACACCAATAAAAGGGCTAAGAGTGAACAAATAAGCTCTGTCTTGTAACACCTCTATTATTTGGAAAATGATTCAAAACTACACAAGGAATCATGGAAATACTAAAAAGTGACACCACCTGATCCTTGCATGAAGTACCCTTCTCAGAAATATGTTTTCCTTGCTGTTTGTGTTTACTGTATGAAGTCAAGAACTAATTACAGCAAGTTTATCTGATAATATCAAAAGATGAATCTTTAAGTCTTTCTGGAAATGTATCTAGTGGTGACAGAGGGCAAAGGACACCTGTGCCTCCTTTGCAAAGCTTAAAGTATAACGTTATCTAGGATACTATAGATACTATTTCAGAAAAACAAACAAACAAAAATAAAAACCAAACAAACTAAAAAGCTCAAAAGCCAACATGTTACATTTACCTTCAGGTACAGATTCAGCCCATCTTGGATCAGAGGCAGGGTAATCATCCATTAAGTCCACACTGATCTGAGTCACTGCTCTATCCAGTTCAACATCAGAATCCAGATCTGCATTACTTGGAAAGAGCTCAATCACCATGCTTTGTGCATTGACTATATCTTTCCTGAAATTAAAGAAACAAATCATGCTAAATAAAATCAACCAACAGGATTATAGAAAAAAGAACCCCTCAGTTACACTTTTTGTTAAGTGCTTTAGATTATATACATCAAGCATTTTTTGCACTCTCTCTAACTGTGGATAAAAGGTATTCCAATTCTTTAAAAGCAAGTAGGCAGTACAACTTATAAATCAAAAAAGCACAAGCCAGGAATCAAGGCACACTTTTTTATTACCTGCATTATTATTATTTAAGAAAAAAGACTCATCACACAGAGCTAAGCCTGGATGTTTCTGGTAGTTAAATCACTAAATTTCTATTGCTTGCTTTAAATTTTTCTCATTTTCTCAATCACTCCCACTAATGGCAATAGAGGGAAAGCTCATAAAAGCTCTCAGGAAAACGCTTCAGCAAATATAATGCATTATTTTTATTTCCTGTAATTTCAAAGAATCCTCTCTTATTCACATCAGTAAGTAAAAGAACAAGAAGCAACCAAACACAGACCCCCAAGGTATGAAGTTGTACTTCTGTGTAAAAAATTACGCAATATACACAAAACCCAGGGATTTGATTTTGTGACTCAAAAATTGTAGTATTCTGAATGAAAAGGGACACTGTGAGTTCAATACTAGAAGTATTTATATTTTTCATGAAACTTTCAGTTTGAACACTTACATGACCAAGATGTCTACAAATTTTAAAAAAAAAATACCAAAACCAAAACCAACCAACCCAGCAGTTCATCCAGAAATAGCACACAGGTAAACCAAAGCAGAGGATACTTTTGAAAAACTGGAATATACTGCATCTCCCATTAAAAAAGAAAGTCCCAACTTTACTGCCTAGCAGGATGTGTTTCTAAGGAAATCACATGGGACTTTATTAGCTCCTTCAAATCATGAAGTGCCCTCAGGAAGGGTCAACCTGATCTTTCCATAGAATTTCCTATCCCCTATAAAGATCATTAGGTCTGTAAAGCTGCCAAAGCTCAAAGCTGGAACATTTTACACTTCCAGTGGCTGCACAGCCTTCCATTATTTGGTCTGCATCAAGTCACTGGCCATCTGGACAAGCCACTACTACATCTGTTCTGTGGAAGACTGCTCCACTCATTTTACCAGACTATTTTTTTCTGGAAAAAAAATCAGAATAGCTATTATATACACAAAATTATTATTTTCTTCTGGATTCATAAATATAACCCAGATTTTTATTGAAATAACTTCCAACTTTCATACTGTTTCACATTGTTTTCCTTACTACCTCCCACTTCCTTCTGTTTCCAACCATGTTTGTTAACTGTGCTCTCAGACCACAGCTATTCCAGCCATCTTCAGCAGCACTTCTGTTTAATGACACTTCTGAACACATGCAGAATTTGTCTAAACTCTGTGCCTGTTTACAGATCTTGTATTGGCATCTTTTATTCTCTGTGCCTAATCCCCTTCATTATCTTTTACCTGACATGAAGTTCTATGCAAAAGCACTCCTACCTCTTGATATCTTAAACCTGTTCTTTCCAAGTTTTGAGATTCTTTAAGGAGATTAGTTCTAAGAGGGTTTATGGGTTGTTTGTTTTGTTTTTTAAATACATAAATATTGAAAACAATCCCCTATAAATATAATTAATCTAAGCCTACAGATTTGTTTATCTTCTTCTTTTCCTCCTTTGTTAACATCGCTCATCTCAACACCAAACCTTTCAGGAGCATTGCATGCCTCCCTACACTCCAACTACTTAAATCAGGATAGTTTCACAAACAGAGCTTGTTTTTCCACTCATTCTTCCGTATCAGCCCATCTAAAAAAAAAAAAAATCACCCTGCCCAAAGTCTGTCATACCAGTTAATCTTCATGGCCATAAGTACATTCAAAAGCATTACTGAAAGCAGCTAGGCAAATGAAAATGAGGATGGAAAAGTTCTTCCAACAACAAAACACCACTTACTAAAAAATAAAGAAGTCAAAATGCAAAGTTGAAAGTTGTTTCCCTGGCACAAACGTACCCACAGAATTTACACAAAGTAAGTGACAAGTGATTGAGATTACAGAAGTCTGCTCCTTTCCAGCACACATCCCTTCTTCACTAGCCCCAGGTACACTTAACACTTTCCTAATAAAGATGCATGCCATTAAAACAGCTACAACTAAAATAGCACAGGAATATCCTAACCAAGACAATCTCTTACACAAATACCAGAGTGTCTTCAAAAACAGCAAACCAAGTCTTAAAAACGAAGTGCAATTTCTACCTGCAGTACTGTAGAAAAGCAGCTTTCAGTAATTTGGTTTTATCTTCTTGAGCTATAATTTCTAGCCTACCAGTTGTATCAAATGCAGGACTCTGAAAATGCAAAATAAAAATTTCAGCTGAAAAACAAATATGAATCTTCATCAGGAAATGAAAATGAATTTTTTAAGTAGCAATGCCACAGACTTAAAATAAAATCACCCTCTGGAAGCAGCTGTGTTAATTAAGTCAACCATAAACCTCTAAGATATGTTACAATGAAAGTCACACAGAGGTTTGACCAAAAAACATCATCTGCAAAGGAACTTAAACCAACTTACTCTGCCCACCAGACTTTTTAATGACAATTATTTGAAGATTCAAACCCACCATTTTTGACAGGATTTAAAAGGTATTCCTGAGTACTATTGTCCATAGAAACAGTTTAACTGCAGACAAACTTAAGTAGAAACTAGTTTGAAATGAAAAACAGTTTCATCAGAGCAATCACACAATTCCTTCCACTAAAGTACTAGTTAATAATAACAACTAGTGAAGGCCTAGTGATAGATAGCAACACACCTACAAGGAAAAAAAGAAAATTCTATGGAAACCTCAACTGTGAAACAAAGGAAAGAAAAAAGCTACCCAAACTGGCAGATGTAAAATTTTTTTTTTTGAAAACTGCCTTCATTACAAGCGTTTGAGTCTCTATCTAAAAAAACTTTAAAACCCAAACAAGTCAGGATTTCCACAGCGAAAATTCAAAAATGACATAAAAAAATCACTTTGTTTGTACCCTGTTTTCAACCAGGCAAGCAAATAATCATTACCTCACTTCTTGGTCCAGCAATAGAAGAGGACAGAGCATCTTCGAGGTCTTCAGGAAGCACAGAAATATTTTCCCTAGACAAGATTGTGAGAAGTCCACTTTTTTTGGCAAAGAAGATGGGAAGGCTATTACAGGAACCTGCTCCTAAAATACTATCTCCTAAAATAAGGGGAGGGGGGAAAAAAAAGCAAGCACATAAATATAGCTTTATTTTAAAACCAAAACCTAAGAGTTTCACAGAGAATTACTGACTTTTGTCATTAATCAACCAACAATAATTGATAACTGCACCTGACTTAGAAACAGACCTCCAGATACAGCAAGTTAAAAAAAAAAAGAGCGGGGAGACAACAGAAGAAAAGAATTCAGAACACCTTTGAAGGTCATGGATGACAGATCTGGCATTGAGTTAACTTCAAGGAAAAAATCAACCCACAGTGACTATTAGGAAAAAGAAAAACCAAGGAAAAAGCCCACGAGCAAATCCCCCATCCTTTCATATACCAAGAACTGGGATCTGCTTCATTTTCATCTGAAACACTGTAGAGTAACAATATTGGATGTCATATCAGCACTTCTCCATACATTCATGAGAAATTCCCAAGTTGAAACATTTCATAAAGGAGCACAAGTATGACACTGCTGTCTGAGACATCTAAATACTGTAAAAATACTGAATTAGAAGGTACCAACAAAATGTGACTTCCCTCCACATAAAATTACCTTGTATGCCAAATATGATTTTTTCCTGTGGTAAGGAAACTCTGCCAGTTCCAGTGGAACAAGCAAACACTTCATCTTCCTTATAAAGGTAAGCAGCATGGCTGAAGTAATCTGGGACTACCAGGCAGCACAACACTTCATCTTCTGACTGAAAGTGTTGAACAAAACAGTATCACTTATACAATCAATCTCTTAAACATGTTAATCCATGCTGCATGAACTTGTTTCAATTTTTAACAATGAGGATGTTTAGGATGTAACTTCCAACAAACAGAAAACAAAATTGCTTTTAATTTGCCCTACAATTTTAGATCCTGGGTTTTTTCCTCTTCCATACGCATTATATTCTTGCTAATTTCACATGGAGAGGTAAGTAAACAGATCAATCATTCAACAGTTTGCACACTCTTCCACCTTTGAGCTTTAAGATGCCATTACAGGCAGTGGGGAGAGGGGGAAGAGTGGAAGAAGTCTATCAAAGAAATCTAATCCCCAGGTTTATGCTTCCAGAAGCCATAGCACAGACAACGTACTCCACAGACAACCAATGTGCCCTCCCCTCCCCAGCAAGCCTAGCAAGGACCAAAAAACACATCTTGTAAATCCTTGTCCTGCAACAAGAGCCTCAGAGTTTGAGATCTATTCTAAATGGATTACAATAGCATATGATAAAATCACTCTGTAGAAACTTTCACAGACAGCACAAAAATTAAAATAAATCAGTAAGAGTCAGATTAGACTTATTTTTTAGGGTTTTATCTTATACTTCAAAATGCAAAGCATAAACTTTACATACAATTAGTATTAAACATAAGGAGATGTTGGTACACATTTTCCTGAGTATTACAAATACATGTTTCCAAGGGAAACTGATTTTCCTTTAGACAAAAACCTGACACACTATTTATGTACAGGAATACTGTGAAACACTGAACTTTCTTAAGCTGGTATCAGAACTTCCAGTAGCATACCTGAAAAGATGGATTATACTGTGTGACCTCCACAACAACATCATCAGACATCTGACAGCCTTTATCTTCTACTGTTATCAGAGTGTAGTAGACAAGACATGGACGATCTCCAGGATGCCATGCTGCAGCAAGTATGACCAGCCCATCACTATTCAACAACAGATATCACAGCATTGAGAGATGATTATTACATATTTTACTTGCTCAAATACTGCCACTCAAAAAAAAAAAAAAAAAAAAAAAAAGAGTAACTAACTACAATCTCAACTAGATATTGTTCAGTCTTTTATTCTTTTAGAAAGAAAAACTAAACTATTTATTCTTCCAAGTTACTTTATTAACAGTATTCATATTGCAGTACAAAACTGAACCAAGGCAGTTGTAATTTCATGTAATTACATCAAATTCAAGAACTACTAAATTCTCTGCATCTGCTGGAACAAGTTACAGTTGGTTATTTTTTGTCTTTGTAAAATCAAGACGAAACAAATACACAAACCTGATAAAATGACACTAAAAAAAAGGGAATTATTATCAGGTAAAGGATTTGTAATACTAAAGAAATGATACCATGGAATAGAGGATAACCTAATTACCTAATATAAGGTGCTTATTTTATCAGCAGTTGCACTCCAGTAAAATTAAATTGCAATTACTCCCATGAAGTTTTCACAGGAAAACAGAACAATTTATCGCATTAATGAAGGTTTTACCGGATGCAAGTGTACTTCCTTACCGATTCTGTTGCAAATCCATGTATTGTATATTTACTCCTCCCTTAATTTCTTCATAGTTACTTTCAGATCCCTAAAAAAAGAAATACATCTGTTGTGTAACTGTATATAAATAGGCTATAAATGAAAAGAAACACACTAACCCTGTCCAGTTGGGCTGGCTCTTACCCAAATTGCATCTGTAACATGTTCTTTCAGGATCCTGTTGATATCCCAGCTGAGAATGTAACGTTCTGATGAATCATCAATCTCCCATTTGTTTAGATTTGAACTTGTTAGCATGTAAAAGCTTGATCTCTCTCTATCCCAAAGAACACTAGAAATCTGCATTTAAAAATGAAAAAGTGAAAAAGGCTAAAGGAAAGTCTAAACAATTGGACAGAATAATCTAAACCACTCTCAGTCCACAGAAAGAGTCACTTCCTTGGGCAATCTACAGAAGTTGCACTCAAGATGAGCATTATGATAACTTCCAAGAGAAATCTTATTTTACAGAATAAATAACATCTATACTATATACATTTCTTGTACTTCCTACCAACTTCTGTGGAGTTCATTGACAAAACTCAACCCAATCATCAAACCTTGGCAGTGCTAAATCAGAAAATAAGAATTACAGCCTGGTTTCTTTAATTAGTAATGAGGCTATCACTAGAAAGGGGCAGGACATGCAACCATGCACATTCCCCTATATATTGGCATATATATGAAGGACTATTATTCCAAAGTTTCCTTTTATTCAGAGCTGAAGAGTAAGCCAGCATTTGCCTTCACAAAACATACAGATTTATTTGGTTTCCATTTTTGTTTCAAATTTCAAAGAAATATAAGTAACATAAATAAGCTGAAAGAGTCTTGTCTTTTTCTGTCGTCACACATTCTTATACAATCTCTTCTTTTTCCTTTCTTAAACACAGGCTAGAAATTACAAAGAGAAATTAAAGAAGATGAATGTTTCTCAAGCTTACCACAGCATCATTTCCTGGAGACAATATACCCAGGAGAGAAGAAACCTTTCGACCAATTCCAGAAAACATGCCCTGCCCCTGAGGCAGAGCATGCTGATGAATCTTGCCAGAACTATCAGGTATCAACCGGACTAGCTGACCTCTGGAAGATGATAAAATAAAGCTTCCTCCCTAACAAAAAGAGAAAGCAGTTACATTAAAAAAAAAAATCACATTCTAGAAAACTCTACTGTCAGCTAAAATTCTTTGTCAGCTCATATGGCTAAACGCTGAACAAGACACAAGGCATCCTTAGAAAAAGACAAATATCTCACAGGTACTGACACTGACAGAGACTCACTTTCTTAGCTTTGTGTGACATTTTTATCCACGAAACTCAATTTCAGTTAAACAACAGAACTAAACTCGCACATAACGTTTCAAATCTAATGACAAAAAATAGTGTTACCATCACGACATTTACTACAGATGTAAGACTAATAGAGTTGAGCATACTTTTCCATCTTTAGACTAGGAATAAAACTCTTTTACCTTTACTGCTGTGAGGAAACTGCACAGAGAGCCTCCAAAGTCTGTGAAAGTGTCTGTATAGGATCCTTCATGTGCAAGATTGGGCCAGTAGCGCACAGAACCTTCACTGGTAGCAACCATTATTGCCAGAGACTTGAAGTGAAAAAGTAATTAAGAGAACAGGCAAGATGATAATGATGATAATAGTAATAATAATACTAAATCAGACTGCAGCTTTAACTAAAACATATTATTTTACATATCAATATTGTGGGTGACAAAGACACAACAAAGTAGAAAATATATATGGATGTATACTGAAAAACCTGGAACTGAATTACAAAAATATTCTGCAGCACAACTTAATTCATGCTGGGAATGTTATACTCATTTATTTTCCTAATGAATATTTTCTACTGGTTCTTGATCCTGATAATGCAATGAAAAAAAAACCCTTAAAGTTGTAAAACAGGACAGAGCCTGTGGAGAATTTCAGATGCCAAGCTACTATGGAAGACTTCAAATGCAGACTATAATTTAACAAAGAAACTGCTCTACTGTCTTAAATAGAAATATCAAATCACGTGGTGGCTCTTCTCTTCAAAGGTTAGGCCTACAGCCTAACTCAGGAAATCACAGGTACCAAATTAAAAGTGTGAAGCAAGAGACTGTTCAGGTAGAGATTTAGAGAAAAGCATTGTACTTAAGCTACTGGTTGTTAAAAAAAAGTAAAAATCACAGAACAGTAGAAGAACTGTAGCTGGGAGTTCTTATCAAGTTCCTTGGAATTTTCTGACCAACTTTTTACTAGACACTGACTTTCAGTTCACAAGCTAAAGAACTATAAAATGTAACAATACAATAAATAAAGTATTAGGGTTAGGTGTATTACTTCCTCTTAAACATCTTTGGATATGACTAAGTCAGAACATTTCAGTTTTCATGAGATCCCAAAATCCTAAGATTGCTTTTTATCACCTGGAAGAGTAACACAATAACAAATCAAAAGAAAAGGCTGTATTACATATTCTGCACTGCTGTTTACTTCCAAGGACAGCTTCTTAGCCAGTTTTATCAGAACATCACATTTATTAACTGAAATCTAAGCTGAAAATGAGAGGTTCTTTTCATGAATGATAGTAACAGGCACATTAACACACTCTGAGAACAAAACTGATCTTCAAACCTCACCCTCTAGCACAGTAACATACAAAAAGCCACTCAAGAAACCAATCAGTCAAGACAGATGAAGTCTGCCCTTCCAGAGTCAGCTTCCTTACAAAGACCAGCCAAGGGAAGGTGCTGGGGCTTGCCCTCATCTATGGATACTGGGAATTAATCCACTGAGCAACGTTTTCAGCCAGCACTTAAGCTGCTCTTGGTCAGACCCCATTTTTGATTGCCCTGGTGTTTGTTAACAGACCACCTCTTAGTTTACTGTATTTTTGTTTGTTATGAAAGCATGTCAAGTAATCCTTAGAAAAACTATTATTTAATCTGATCCTATAAAATGCACATGGTGCAATTTAAAAGGACTAGCAGAAGTTTGTTTATTTTAAAGGTATTTACTGCCTTTTGAATAGACAGCATACCACCAAATGTTTTCAAATACTTTGAATATATCCTTCTGATAAAAAAAGGATATATTCAAAGTTATTCTTATGTTTCTTTCAAACACTAAAATTTAAAATCTGATCACCTGAAGAGAAGGAGCTTCACCTGAAGAATTGAGACAAGATATAGCTGCTAAACTAGAACTCCACTGGAAGTCACTGGGTGGCAGCTGCAATTCCTTGCACAGAGATAACTGGAAGAAAGAAAGATGTCATCATAAATATGAGACTGGAAGAACTTATTCCTCTGCCACAAAATCTTTAGACTTTTTGACCCTGCTAAAAGTTACATTTCAACTAACCCAAACACTGTGTCAGGGAACCAAAAAAAGTCACAAAACAATTTCAACAAGGTTGTTACAACCAGCAAACAGCTAAAAAAATCTTTAAATTTTCAGATATCACTGGTCTCCTTTAGTTATTTCTGAGTGTTTCTCACAACACTACAATATTGGATTATTTCTATTAGAGATTATTTGATTATTCCTTAATACATTATTCTAAAAAAATTAAACTAGAAACACTTGAGAAAACTTAATAGGTACTAACAGGGTAGAGAGGGGAAACTCTCCTCACTTCCCTGCACCCTTGAAGTTAAACAACCAGAAAAAAATTAATCCCTTGAAAAATCTCTCCAAGTGCCAGAACGTGTATACCTGACACTCCCCTGTAAGTGCAGGACCTGTATAACTAACATACATTGCCCTGACTGAAAGAAACTGATCTTGTAACTACAGTTTTTCTCACACCATCACTGAAACGAAGCTGAAAGAAACACTGTCCAGAGGGGATGTAAAAATTCTTGACCTAAGAAATCTAGGTGAAACATACGTTCAGTACCTCTGAAATTAACTGTGTTTTTGGGGTTTGTTGCAAGTTGAAAATTGGTCCCAGAATAATCTAAACCAATCTGTAACATAACAACCAGATTTTAATTATGAAAATAAGCTTTATCAAAACTATCTAAGAGCCACACCCATTAAAATACAAAGAATTAACCTTAGTGTCAAGGTAACAATTAAAACTGAAGAGAGGAATACAAAAATTTAAGCTCTCTCAAAAGCTTGAGTTTCAGTTACTGTTGTAAGCATGACTTCATATCAATCCTGCTGCTTTTGAGGGAAACCAGACAAACTCCGGTTGAAGAAAACCCCAACCCCATAACAACATAACCAGTTCAAACAGCATAAAATACAGACTTTCCATCTTGACCCTTCAGTTACCTTAGCTACTGCAGACTGACCAATCTTCCAAATAATCAGCCTCTCCTTATGAACTAGCCAGGCCCATCCACTTTCATCCACTTGAACGCTCAGCTGGTCATCAGCTACATTAAAAAGTAACCTTTTTAAAGCATTCAGATTTTTAAAACACTGCAGAGTAACCTTTAAACCAATTAACTTTCATTCTTAAATGAAAATAAGAAATATTCTCTATTAAATTACTTTACATGTTAGAATTTCCATCTATTTGATTAACATACCAAATTACTACATCTAGTTTAAAAATCCATTTGATAAACTCTCAGCCTCTGAGAATGAAAAGACAACCCTAAAACCCATTTCCATGTATTTAGAGCAGATTGTAATAGCTTTGTAAATCACTCAACAATTTAAAAAATATTTTAAAGGTATGTATTTGGTTCCTCTTCTATCTACTATAAAGGAAAAACTTATCCACAGAGAAAAAATTGCTTAGAAGACCAATTTCTTTAATTCAGGGAAAGGTTTGTATCACTAGGGCTGTTGGAAGAGATAACAAATGGGAACTGAAATAAAGAAAAAAAAATTAAGCATCCTCTCTAGGACATAGCAAAATCAAAACAAGAAAAAAGGTGAGAAAGAACCAATACGTAAAAGTTACTAAAAACCTACTATTAGCTTTCTTTATACCTTTGGCTTTTTAAAATAAATTGCATAAGCAGCACCAGGACACTTCCATCCATTCACACCCACAAGGGTATTATAATTGTTGTTACATGGATAACCAAGGTGGATTCAAAGCAAGGCACAGACATTTTAGCTTCGTCTGCCAAGTCAGCATTATCACATCAACATGATAAGAATTCTCTCACCTCTCAACTTTCATGGAGAAAAATAACATCAATTCTTACCACCAGCCTTCTTCAGGGCTTCCATAACCTTAACAGGCAGAGAGGATCCAAAAGCCTTAACATCATAGTTAACAGTCTCAGTTGCTGTAGGAAGCTGGATCACTCTGGTAGGAGTGGCCCTTTAACAAAACAAAGTTAGAGTTAACTTTTTATTGCTTCTTCATAATTTTCAGCAGACATTTACTTCGTGAGTATCTATTTAGAAACAGATTTATGTAAAATACACACACCTCCTCCAAGAACACCACCTCAAGCAATAATTTGGTGGCTTCCTTGCAAGTTGCTAGCTATCATCAAATTATTTTTAAAGAACTGACTTTGAATATGCATTATTCCACCAGCAACAAACTCACTGTTCAACTTCTCTGTACTCTGGTTATCTACAAAATAAAGACATTCAGAATGTCAGGAGAACCTCGGCAGAAGCTCTTCCCTGACTGCAGGGCCTACTTCCATCCCTAGCTCTGGCACTGTTGGGCAGTACACACTGTGCAACACTTTAAACACCCATGGCAGCTTGGATCCAACAGCACTTCTACCACCCTTAGTTTGCCGTGGAGACTGCACTTCCTACCTGTTTCACAGTATCATTTATAAAAGCTGCTTTGCATCTTTCCCCACCTTCTCTCTCTGGAACAGCACAGGTCTGTGTTGCCTTTTGAACACAATCAGGTGGGCAAACGTTCTTTGCTTATAGAAGCTAATGCCCTCTCTCTATTTCTCCTCACAAACCAAATGATGTCTCAGATCTCCCCGTGAGAAATGGCAAAAGCTAATAGACAATTCTGACATCCAGTTTGCAAAAATTATTAAGCAGACTCGAAGTAAAAGTTCCCCAAAACTGAACATGGGCAATCCTCTTTATCTCAACAACACAACAAACAACTGCTCCTGAGAAAAGAGATTATGAAGCCTGAAACTGATCAGGGGCTCATGTCGTATCTCAGTTTTGATCCATATGGAAGGGAGAAGACAGGTGAAGAAGGTGGGGAGAGGGGTGGGTGTGAAATGCCTGAACTTTGGCTATTTTATCTCCTTTTTAAATACGCGAGCTCTTATTTTCATATATCATACTTGTATCACACAGAGATAATCTGAGCAAGGCGCGGGTTCAGACCTAGTCAGAGGTATTCATAACGCTGAGCAGGCGGTACCGTATATTTACGGCTTTAATGTACAGTACTGTAACGTAACCCACACCGGCTCGAGCCCCTAACAACGAGGGGCGGCACTCACCGCGCCGACAGGGAGCCGCTCCTCCGCGCCGCCGGCGAGAACAGCACCGGGGAGGCGGCCGCCGCCACGACGGGCAAGCCCTTCTTGCCGCCAGGCCGGGAGAGAGGGCTGGGAGCGGCGCTGCCGAGGGTCCTGCGGGCCGACCCGCCCGGGGTCCGCGGGGAGGCGGGAGCCGACGGGAACATGGCTGTGGATGCCGGAGCAGCTCCAGCCCCGCGCTCCCGCCAGTCGCCCGATGAGCGCGTCACCGGGGGGCGGGGCCGCGCTGGAACGTCCGAGACCGAATGGAGCCGAGCATGACCGGGAGGAGCCGAACGGCCCCGGATGGAGCCGAACAGAGCCGAGAGGATCCGAGCGCGGCGCGGCTCTGCCCCTGCTGGAGGGGCGGTGTAAACCCCGCGGCAGCCGTGCGGCTGCGGGTGCAGAGCGCTTGGCCCGGCCTTCGGGAGGTGAATGGGACAGTGGGCGGCTCCTCAGCGCCACACTGGAACACGGTGCTCTCGCTCAGATATTCCCGGAGCTGTGCTTGGGCCTCCGGGGCGTTCCCGGGAGGATTCACAGGGGTGGGTTTGGGTGCCATGCCTCACTGAGTTCATGAGATTAGCTGGCACTAACCAGCTGGAGCAGGGAAGGCTGGATATGATCAAAAAGCAGCTGTTCAAAGACCGTTTGGAAAGGATGTATTTTCCACTAAAAGTTGCCTTATCTTTAAAATAGCCTGTGCATACCTGTGTTTGTCCCCAAATTTCTAATTAAATACACAAAACTATATTCTATGCAAACCTTGGCACATTTCACATCTATGGTAAATAACAACAATGCACTACAGGTATTCTGTGGTATAAAAATAGATTTTAGCTTTGAAAGGGGACAAAATGTTCGATGGCATCGATTTGCATGAAAAAGCTTTCAGAAGGTAAGTACGTACCACCCTCTTGGGGAAGAAGTTGAGTAGAATGTATATTATAAACAAAGCAAATCAGTTAAGATAAAATTAACTAAAAATAGAATACAAAAAAAATGGCATAACTTTTCAAAAACCTGTTCTTTGATAATAGATTCAAGGCTGTTAGGCTTTCTATGTGGATTGTGGTCCCCTATGACTGAACCCAAATGCAGATGAGAAAAACTTGAGATGGTTTGTCTGGCAGGACTGAAGTATGAGGCACCTGTCAGTATCAGTGCTTTCTTTTTTCATTCAAGTAAGCTCTTTTAGCTTTGATTTTGTGCAAAAAGCAAAATACCAAAATTTAGTGGAGCATAACTATATTGTTACATTGATATAGTATCCTCCTATATAGCCTTCTTTATATACATGATGCTAAATCATCATGTTACTGTCACTTCATCAAGAAAAACAAACTAAACCAAACAAGGAAATGCACACACAAACACAGAAAAATCTGGAAGAAAATTCCAGCTGACATCCACATTTCCCAACATTCGTGACTGGTGACATTCAAATTATTTTAAAAACTGAAAGCTCCTCTTTGCAGCTCGTTCCTAAAATATTTTAAATGATGCAGCATGAACAGCTGTGTTTGCTGACTGAACCCTATCTATACGCAGCTACACTTCCTCAGAGAATTAGTCGGCTTCCTTTTGCTGTCCCAGCCCTGTAAGGGCTCCATCTTCAGGAGAGAGATACAATTCAACGTTCAAATCTCATTTTCGACACAGAAATAATTTCTATTGATACCAGTTAGAGACTTAACGAGTTCTTGACTGTCCCATAAATATCCCAAGGAGCTTTTTGAGTGGCTCTAACTCGAATAAAGTCTGCTAACCAATGTACCCCTGTTGTGACAAACATTTGCCTTTTGGTAGACTAGAGGTTTTGTGTAGCTTTTCACACTTCTCTTTTGGCTGCAATACCTGCCAGGACAACTAATGAAAAAAAGACATGAAACACTCATTCAGTTCAGCTGCAAGTAATTCCTGTAACCCATGTAAATACAGGAAGAAAGAGGCTCGTTGGATCTCCCGTAAGGAGAAATTACATGAGTGAGGATTAAAGATGCAAACCTCTCTACATACATTAACTAACAGTCAACTTTGAAATTAAACATTGGGTCAGCAGTATTTTTTGCATATCTTTAGTACAACATATGGTTCTAGGCAAATTTTATCTGAAGATAAAATCACATCTGGATGTAATTTTATTTTCATTCTCTATTTTTTTTACTATATTTCACAAGGTGCCATTAATGGGATTTATGCACAACATTTTAAGCTTACCCAGCACTAGGTATTTCAGCTATTGCCAATAAATGTCTTCCAACAAGTTTTCCTAGCATGGGGGAATTTTAATGTGATTGGGGAAGTTTCTTCTAGGTTTTAAAAATCTCCTTTCAGGGTTCTGCATCTTCAGAGATTCTATTGAAAGAGATTCTTCAATCAGAAACATGAAGCAAACTCTTCACTGCCAAACATCCTCCTGCAGTTATTCAAATTAATGTAATGCTGCTATTTTACGAGTTGTCCTTGAGAAGGTTGTTTACTAGTTTTGTCTAATAAAGTAGTTAGGCAAAAGTCATAATTTCTATCACTGAAATTTTAATTAACAATACAAAACTTACATATGCCTTTAAAAAGGACAAAAACATATATGGGAGGGCATGTTCTTTTGCACGTCATCTTAGAAAGGAAGTGAAAGTAAAGAAATGGGAAAATAGAAAAGGGAAGAAAACACATGCAAATTTTAGATTTTCCTATGTGATTTCATATAGTAATACACTTCCTTTGTCCTTATGTAAAGTCAGTTTTTTTGTTTGATTGCATTTTTATTCCGTTGGGTTGTTTGTTTCATTAAAGGACTTTCCTCCAGTTCATGATTCCATACTCTCTAACACGTGTTTTAATACGTAATTCTCTACAGGAACTGTAGATGGGGCTCACAGTCAAGTTCAGAACACATGATCACAATCCGGAACAAACGGTAACTGGAAGGACAGTTCAGCTGAAGTCAGACAGAACTTACAGAGTGTGTTAGTGTCATGCATTTTTGAATTCCAACATTTTAAGACTACTGACAAGCACAAACCACGAAAGTTTCTTGGAAAGAGAGAGACAATGATATGAAAATTATAAGATTGTCATTTAATTACCTGTAAAACACTGAACTTACTTGAGAATGGAGCACATCTTCATACAGTGCATTACAGCAAACAAGATTCTAGACAGTCTCAAAGTAACACATGGAGAAAAACCTATGCACTGAAATTATCTCAGTGTGACAGATATTTTTAAAAGTTACAATAGTTATTAAAAAGCTTTCAATAAAAAGTTTAAACACATTTAAGTTTCAAAAGAACATCTTGTACATTTTGGAAAAATATAACATTTACTTTACATAACTGAAACATAAGTTATAGTCTTTGTAAGTTTCCATTATTCATACATTGTCTCATATATTTTCTTTTAATATATCCTTTTCTCTGGATTGTAAATCTAATGCAAAAGCATCACTATTCTGAAGAAAAGCTTGTTTCTGCATTAATTTCCTGAAAAGTCCATTTGGATTTGCAAGTAGTTCCTCATGTTTCCCACATTCAAGAATTTTACCCTGGCCAAGGACTGCAACAAAATCAGCATTTTGAATAGTAGACAGACGATGAGCAATAATTAGGACTGTCCTCCCTTCCATCAGCCGGTCCAGAGCTTCTTGCACTAGATATTCATTTTCAGCATCCAAAGCACTAGTAACAAATGGGGGGAGGGGGATGGGAGAGAGGATATTTGTTATTGTTAGACAGGTTGGTTTTGTATGCATGAGGCTTATTTTGCCAAAACTGCAAACCCTCTCTATCCGTTGTGAAGATGAACAGCTGGAACTCCAGGAAAGTTTCGTGAACATGCTTAGTGTTCATATCCAAGTAACAGGCATTACATATTCTCATATGGAAAAATAAGCATGGAGAAATAACACCAAATTAAGTCAGTGAAAAAAATAATCAGGTACACTGCAGAATAATACTCTTTTACACTAGGATCGAAGTTTAAACTAAAGATACAAAAAAGCCTTAAGTAGATGTTTCAAAATAATTTTACATATCATGAATTTAACTCCATGAAAAATCACAATGTACCAGCTATCCTTTCTGCTTTGCATAAACAGCTTTTATTATAGGTCTCCTAACCAAGTCACAGATTTCTAGAAGGCACATTCTTTTTTTGTGAGTAGAGAGCAATAAGGGGTTAGATAATGTATAATGACATGGAAAGAAAAAAGGAAGAGAGAACAGTTCCCAAATCTGAGTTTTACAGGTATACATAATTTCTAAGTTTCTATTCCTTTTTCTTCTTACCTTGTTGCTTCATCTAATAGAAGAATTTTAGGATTCTGAAAAATAAAGTAAAATTGGTTATAATAACAATTAAACAAGACCTGAGTATTTATATCAATAGAGAGCAGGATTCATATAGCTTAAAACTCTGAGTACCTACTTCATCAAAGGAACTGAGCATTGTTCGAAGCTTTACTTACAAGAAATCTAAATGCTACGAGGACAAAACAGAAACGACATTCCTCCATTTTCAAATTTTCCAAAGTAATATAGCAGAATACTGTTCCTGAATAACCATTTGAAAGATACAAACTAAAGGGGGGAGATGATTTTTAAGGCATTCTTGGCAGCACTGGGGTCAAAAGTTCTACATTCTTATGTGTCTCTTTCACAGAGGCTCAGCTACCTTCTGCTTGCAGTCAGTCTGCTATATAAAATTGTATTAGTAACTGAAAGTAACAAAGCCCAACCAACAAGCAGTTATTTCACTCACGGGTAAAACACATAGTACTTAAGAGCTAGCATTTAAGAACTTCTCACAGTTAGATTATTTAAAAAAAATTGTCAGCACTCAAATCCCCTAGAAGAATTCACTACTGAATTACAGAAAATAACCCAAACTTCTCTGATAAAGTTGAGAGTAAAAGCTTTAAACTTCATCTGGGACAGATGGGACTCCACTGCACCCCCAGCTATCCCAATATATCAACTACTCATTTATTTTTTACAATCTTTTAACTTCCTTAAAATAAAGTCTTTATTTAAAAATAAAATCCCATATAAAATGCATGGCTTGAAACACAATCAGCATTTGTGGTAAAAGAGAACTGGTATAATGAAATCCCTATTAATCTAGCAGAACTGGGCATGCCAGGATACATAGACACCTGTGTGGCTTACCATGAATGTAAACTATGTTCAGCAAGGACCAAAACTTCCAGCTGAGCATCAGCACCAAACTGCCTCCCTGCAAGGACAGGTGGTGGTCCCTGAACCAAACCCTCTGTCCTTCTGATCCTCAGGAGCCCCCTCAAATTTGTGCAGCACAGAGCCTGCCCTGAAGCTAGACCTACACCAATCTTTGAAGAAAAACATGACACTACATTGTGCTTGAAATATGACCTTGTCCCAAATCCAGGCCACCTCCCCTCAAAGCTAAGACAAGGCTTCTGAAGCACTAGTAAACTGCAACCTAGAAAAATTAACCCCTGAATGACAGAGATCTGAACACAGACATGTCATATACGCTTTTGATAGTACCGCATTCTTAGTCTTCCTTCATCCTAGACCTCATGTTATGGAAGTGGGCCATTATACAATGATTTAACATCAGTCTTGGCAAGAACTATCAAAAAAACATGGCTGAAAGATAGGAAGAAGCACTGACATTACATAAATCGTCATTAGTTAAGTCACTCAGCCCTTTCAAACTTCATCAACATAAAAGATACAGCTTTCCCTTTTTAAAATATTTTCCTGCCTCCCTCATTGAAGTACCTCCTCCTTGTTAATCCTTCCTGCCTCCCCCCAAGAAATGGTTAAACAGCTGTTTGGGGGCTACCTTACCTTGAGCAGAGCTCGAGCAATTGCAATTCGTTGCTTCTGTCCACCTGGGGGAAAATAATCAGTAAATTGAAACAGGAAAACAGATGTCAGGTAATTTTAACTGAATGCCTGGGCTGAGCAGAATTAGGCCCATGTACTTTAGTGGGGAATAGGGGTGAAGGGTGGATTCTTTTAATACTTATGGCAGGTGACAGCTTGGAGAAAAAAGTGGTAACAAAACATCATGGAATTTTTACATCACTCAATGGCATCAAGATTTTTTAAATAAGCAACATAAAGATGTACCTGAAAGCAAAATGCCTTTTTCTCCAACTACAGTGTCAAACCCTTTTGGAAAATCTCTGATAAAACTAGCAGCATTAGCTATTTCAGCAACTTTCTGAATCTCCTCTGCAGTCACAGTAGAAGGATCCTCTGCACCATAGGCAATATTTTCAGCAATAGAACAGGAGAAGAGAATTGGTTCCTGACAAATGCAAACACATGGTAGATCTGTAATTGTATGCATGTGTTATCTATTATGTCAGATAACCTAATTCCCACTTACAATATCCATACAAAGACTATATAAACTAGAGTTAATTGAATTTAAAAAATAATAAAAAACCTCCTCCCCTTACACCAAAATGGACAGTGAAAACCAACTAAAAATTAAGTTGCTTTTTTAACTGATAAAACATAACTCTCAATTCCTAGTATTTTAGGAAGAATTTAGGTAGAGCTATACATTCAAACACCAAAAGCCCTTCCTTTGTACTTTGCCACATATCATCATAATGGAAGGGATGGAGCACCTGTCCTGTGAGGGAAGGCTGAGAGAGATGGGGCTGTTCAGCCTGGAGAAGAAGAGGCTCCAGAGAGACCTGATTGTGGCGTTTCAAGACTTAAAGGGGGGCTCCAAGAAAGATGGAAACAGACTTTTTAGCAGGGCCTGTTGTGACAGGACAAGGGGTGATGGTTTTAAACTATAGGAGGGTTGGTTTAGAATAGATGTAAGGAAGACTTTTTTACAGTGCAGGTGGTGAAACACTGGAAGAGGTTGCCCAGAGAGGTGGTGGATGCCCCATCCTTGGAAACATTCTAGGCTCATTCAAGGATGGGGCTCTGAGCAACCACATCTAGTTGAAGATGTCTCTCCTCAATGCAGGGGAATTGGATTAGATGACATTTAAAGGTCCTTTCCAACCCAAACTACTCAATGATTTGCAACAATGATGATTCTTTTCTTAATCTCTACACAGATTTTACTGCATAATGTGCATTCAGTTTTTATTTAACCTTGCAACAGAAAACTTTGTGATAGGACAAGTGATGTACAATGGGAAGATATCTGAAAGAAGGTAAGTGAGCTCTGTTTAAAAAGTAGAGTCATGTTCTTTGAATACCAGTATTGACCTCCTAGTGGTAATTTAAATGAAATAGATTCTTTCAAAAAGAAAAGTGGTAATGTGCCAACAGGAAAATCATTTTTGCACAAAAGATTTTGGTGGCATTATTACATAAAGAAGTTGTTTTCAAATGCAACAAATATTCAGTTACTCTTACGCTTTTAACCAGAACATCAGCCTGTTAAATGCACTGTGAAGTATCTAGGGAGACGAGGAAATGAACATTTTAATTGATGAAATAGTTTACTTTTAAGAGACCATTGACTTCCAGAGTCTGGAGGTTGCTAGGAAGGTGGCATTATAAAAGTAAGTGCCAACTGTGCTGTATTTTCTTGCTTTCCTAATGGAATTATGTTTTCCTGGAAACTACTCAGAACACAGAAGGTCAGTTTTTTAAATGGCTGTGTAAAATATGATTGTGTGCCTTCCATCAATACAAAAAATAAAGTGTTATGATTTTTGTTACTTTCTTCAACAGATTATAGCAAGCATTAGGTTGGTCATACCTACACAATTTGCAGCAATTTACCTTCCAGTCTCCACATGCACACTTTTCTTCTAAACTAACATTTTGGATCTCTGTGATTTTGTAAAAAGAGATTACAGAATACTGGAATTAGCTTTAAATACTTAGTTTTAGAACAAAGCATGTGCAATAGCAGTTAAGGTGAGATGGAAGGATTTCACTGAGAAGCAAGCTTATGTCTTTTTTAAAACAAGGAAAGTGAGGAAAAGCTAGTTGGTCACAAAATTATTTCATCCACTTGGATTTTTTTTTTTTCTTCCTTACCTGACTTACTGTTCCAATCTTTGTCCTGAACCACAGTGGATTTAACTGACGGATATCAAAGCCATCAACGGTGATAGTACCTTAAGTTAGGAAACAGCGATGTCAAGTGTGTTTGACACGTACTGAAAAGAGTCTGAAGGAACAGCTGAGAATGACAACCCCTGGGGAATCACACGCTATACTGGTGGATCAGAAATCCAAAGCTATGCAGGCATCACCACAAGGTAACCATACATCCCAGAAAGAAACATGGACCTCAAGCATAGGAACCCCAACTGTTTATAAGGTTGATCTGAGATGCGAAGCACTACTTGTTGCAAATGAGAGCAACAGACAAACCATACCTGAGATAGGGTCATACAGCCGCAGCAGAAGGGATACAATCGTTGATTTTCCTGCACCACTCGGGCCAACGAGAGCCATAACAGAGCCAGCTGGAATGGAAAGGCTGAAATCTTTGAAAATTGATGTTTCTGGACGTGTTGGATATGCAAATTCAACATCTTTGAATTCCAAAGCACCTCTGAATACGTCTTTGCCTAATGTGATTCCCTCTATATAACAAAGAAGAAAATACAGAAATGTGAACAGAAACAAAAATTAGCTCAGTCCTCCTAGAACTTGTTTTACAGACACTCAATAGAAATATCTATCTCCACAGTCAATCCATGGATAACTGAAGCCACAATTCAGGACCACAGTGGTTATATTTCAGCCATGAGTGAATCAGTGTGGTATACCAATCATTCCTGAATACAATTTCAGGTTGCTCACCAGCACCGAACCTGTAGGCTACCTACAGCAAGAGGGAGAATTTGCATCTTGGTAATACCTAACCACTAACAACAATCACTTCTCGTAGAATTATCTGAATTAGTGAACATACTATAAGCAATTAAAGCTTTGTCAATTAGGAGCAATGAAATAAAAAGGCACTGGTGAAGGCCAAAGTCCCGTTACATAGAACACAAAAAGATAAACATTGCAAATCATTTATTGCCCTTTCACTGAGCCACAAAAGTCACCTGAAGCACCTTCCTCTGAAAAAGAGCAGCTCCTGTCACTGGAATAAAGCTGCTCCTTCATTTGGTGCACTTATAGACAATTTTTAGTTTTATTTTCTCCTTTCAGTGGAAAGCATATATAATAAATTCAAATACCAATCAGAGGCCTAACTCTCAGGCAACAGTTCACTGAAATAAAAATTTCAGTTTGTGAAATTTTCCATAAATGAAACCACCATGAATGAATATCTATCAAAGTTAAATAAAACTAGCTTCTTTCTGGAACATAGCGTTTGACTTAAAGTATCTTCATATCATTACTAGAAAAAGCTGATAAATAGTTAAGACAAAGAAACAAAATTTCTTCAAGCCCTGTTAAAACCCAGTGACACATATCCATACAAAGCAAATAAATTGGACAGTGGGGCTGCATTCCCAAAAGATGAAGTTCCCAGCAACTCTGTGAAAACTGACAGTACTAGAGCAATACCCGAGTCATGATTTTTTGTGCTGGAGAAGCACAGCTCAAACCCTTAATTCTTTTCAGATGCAGCACACAAGTAATTTCCAACTAGCCACAGCACAGGGTAGCAACATGCCAATATTTGGTTAAGCAGTAACTGTGGATGGGAAACAAAGACACCCATCATCAGGAGGAATCAAGATTTCAGTAGCTCTGCTCTTTTTTTTCCAGGTTTCCATTTCTTCTCCGGGCTTTCAGTTTAATAATAGTAGCATTAGAATGGAAAAGGCAAGAGCATACAATTCCAGATTCCTTTCTTGACCTTAACCTATGGACATACACATTGTAATGTTTCTACAATAGCCCGTAAACCTCCTTCTGGGAGAAGAAATGTACTTGCTAAGTCCTGTGTTAGCAGCACAATCATTATTACCACAGTAGCAAGTAATCACTTATCTTAAGTCTCAGTTCCAGTTATTGTACAGTCTATCCATGGCCCAAAACACTGAATCTACTGCAATACAGGAAGTCTGCTACCACAAGTCCTTCCTCTATATATAATCACTGTAAAAATACCTTAAGCTACATACTCGTCTCTTGTTTGGATTCTAGAAACAAGAAAAGACATTATTATTTGTTCCTGAGATATCTGTTGTACCAGCAGCAACCAGAGTTCTGCAAAAATAAGATCTTGCCCCCCCACCAAAATAAGGAAGAAATGTGGGTAGTATTACTGCAAGGAGAAAGGTGCTAATCACTCTAAAAGCAACACCTGCTGTAGCTGCACATCCACACTATCCCAAGAAGCAAAAGTCACCCTATCAGCCCTACTCTTTACTTGCTTTTATTTCCCAGTCATGCCTCAGTCTCATATTCCCGTGGCAGAACAACTCAAAAATTCAGTTTAGTGTGTTGCTGAAAAGCTTCAAACTGTGTGTTTGCAAGTTAGGATTCAAATCAACATGTCTTACTACTTTTCACTGGATCAGTATGAAATGCTTAAGTTTCCAATACTCTGAATGAAAACCACCTGGTTTTGAAAGCTTCTCTGACCATCTCTTAGCCACTAGAGATGAGGATGGTAAACCTTTCAGTGGAAATGTGAGATATAGCCACCTCAGAGCTCCTCCCTCCTCTCCTTTTTCTTCATTCCACTCTTTTTGCTCTAAAGCTGAATCAAGAGGAAGTAGTGATGACATTTCAATCGAAGAAAATTCCAAAAAGCTAGAAATGACCATGTCCTCAGTCACATAAATTAGAAAGTATTAGGATTTAAATTCATACTCTGAATTAAATAAATAAAAATAATTAAACCAAAAGTAATTAATTATGCCAAACTTCTGGCTTCTAAATTTTTTTATTAAAGGAATTTTTCATCATCTCTTTCATACTCAGGCACAGTCAGAAGGATTATGACTATACCTAGTTTCTTTGAAGAGAATGCAAATCAGTACTACCTTTAAGTGTTACACACAGCCTTCTAAAGTATTGCTGATTCATAAGAGAAAATCAACCTTTAAATAGTAACAAACCAAGAACCCACCATTAAATGGAAGTTGGGGCTTCCTTTCAATAAGTTCCCAAAGACGTCCACCAGCACCTAGTCCTTTCATTAGCTCAGAATAAAAGGAACTTAGACCTAAACAAAAAGCAGAATAGTATTATGCATCCAGATGCAATGGAAGACATAGAAGAGATAAAATTAGCATTATACTTTTCAGTAGCAGCATTGAAGGATCAGATGTGTACAGGGTCTTTTATTCCTACAAACTGTTAAACGTGTTAAATCCTATCTAGTCTCATTTGAGCGCTGCCAATAACCCTTAATCACCATTCTTAATATATCTGTCAAAAAAATCACTCTGAAGAAAAGAAAATGTTAATACATTTCAGCTTATGAAGTACCTTTTTCATTCATCTGTGAGGAAAAAGCAGCATCCATCTTTAGGAAAATGGCTTTGAATTTAACCACCTATATTCCCAGATCATTCAGGAGAACAGAGCATTCAGAAAGCTCTTCTTTGTCAGATAGGTTTACACTAATACAGGGGAGCCCAACTGAGTCAGCCACAGTGGAGAGAGGGCACAAAACCTAAGGCTGAAGTAATGCTTGAGAAGATGTGTGGAGAGTGGACAATGGAAAGAAATGTGTCTCCCATGCCAGAATACTTCCAACAGTACTGGAGAAAGCAAAAGCTAAGCACAAGGCCTGCACGTAGTACTGGGTCCCAGCTCTTAGCAGTTGTGTGAATCAACTTGAAGGTAGCTTGGCTGAAGGGCTTTCCAGCTGACATAAACACAGAAACCAACACAGAACTAAAAATAGAGTAGTACATAGATATAAAATGTCCAATTTCTTAAATTTTTGTGTGCCTTTCAAAAGAAAGAAAGAAACCAACTTAACGATCTTTGAATTCCAACAGAAAGAACATACTTACACTGTAAAGTGCTTACAGTGTTAAGAGCTATTTCAAGAAGGCAGAAAAACCAAGGTGCATATAAAAATATGTATATCTAAATATATATATAAAGGATTTACTGGTTTATTTTTGCAGAGCAAGAAGCTCAGCTCAAGGTCACAAGTCTGTAAGTGTAGGCAGGGTGTTTCATCATGCTGCTGCTGAGGACTATCTGAAAATTTGCAACACTGGCCATGGTGAGAAGCTGTCTGCTTGGAAAAAAGAGCCAAAGCATCACATCCTAGAGCACGGCATGGCAGGGGAAGGCATAAGCCTCACAGAGCAACTTCAAACTCAAACACTGTGGTTTGCAAACTCACAACCACTCCTAAAAAACCCCACTATACAATACAGACAGCAAATACAAATCAGAAAATGTTTTTCTTTCTAGTAACCCATGTTCTGTATTTGGAAGAAAACATGGCAAAGTTACAACAAAGGGGCCAAGTCACAGATTATGCAGTGAACTTCACAGTTGTTGCATTGGCTCCTATTTGTATTGATGACATACACAGAGCAGACTTAGCACTTGGAAAACTTATATGCCTTGTAAGCATCTAGGAAGGCAGGCCTCTTGTGGCAAGACAGCTCTGCTTCAGAGTCCCCATGAGAATGAGCTCTGTGCAGAACTTCATTCTACAATAATCTGAAGTAGAATTTTAAAATAAGTTTTTATAACAAATAAAAGTTAATTCAATAATATTTTAGCAGTGCTTCTAATCTTCATTTATTTAGTATTAGCTTGTCCCATGTTTTCAAAGTGCCAGGTATCCCTCCATTGACCAAACTTCAATGATTTAAGTAGAGAAGAAAGGGGGCTGGTAGTTGGAATGGGTGCCACTGGAATTTTGATATACAAGGAAGCAGGTTTGTTAAAATTCTGCCCTCAAGCACATCTTTGTGCTGCCTGTGATATCAGGCCTAGACTTAAAAAAGGAAAATACAGGCAAGCTGCATTGCCCTTGTAGTTTATCAGAAGCAACAGACTCATTTTAAAGAAGAATGCTTCCAGTAAGCTGGAGAGCTTCTGAACAACTTATCTTCATTTTTGCCTGTATGCAGCCATGAGGACAGCTCTGTCAAAAAGATGAACAGCTTGTTGCTGGGCCAGTAGATTACAGAGTGTGGCCTTCCAGGAGGAGTCAGTGAGTAAGGAAAACCAGAAGGTTAGCACCAAGTGCAGTATTCTGCTGGCACTTTGTTTACTTTTCCAGTTGAGGACACTCTATACTGAATTACAGCTAAATGTTACATGCCTTTCTAAATAGAGTATGCTTAACATAGACCTACATATTTTATTGCTTTACACAATACAGCAAGTATCTTAATTTAGACCTGAAGAAAATTAAAGTAATATATACTGTCACATGCAGACATTGAAAAAACCCTACTTTTCTTTTGGGGAAAAAGAAGGCTTATATTAAGTTATACATTATTATTTTCATTAACTCTTCAGAAAAAAAGTAATTATGATTTCTTAAAAAGCTCATTTGGAAGACTTTAAGAAAGTCAGATTTTTTAAGAGCTTCTTCACTCCCACCCCTATAATGACTGTAATGCTTTGAAGTGAAGAAAATCTAATTTCCTGTTCCATACCTCCAATGCTTATGCCAACCCAGAAAGCATACATTAGGAAAGATGAGAGTTCACCAACTGTCATGTAGGCACTGCCCATTAGTAATCCTCCTTTGTATAACACTGACAGGACAATTAAGTTCCCAGAAAGGCCAGTCTAAGGAAAAAGGAAAAGGCAGATTATGTCACATACATCTTGAATTTCATCCTCTAAAATGTTGTTTCAAAACTTTCCTTGTAATGAAAAGAACTCTCACACTACAGGTATCTAGGCTTTTGGAGGACTGAGGTAAATTCCACAATTCTAACACAGAGCCAGCCAACAACCAGCCAGACATCCAGTGGCACTGTGCTATCCAACAAGTGCTCAAAAAGCAAGCAACTCTTTTTTGGCTTTTTTTTTTCTCCAAGGGAGAAAGGAACACTAAACATTATTCTCAACCATCATTACCAAGGAAGAATCGATAGTCTGCAGCTATGTTCCAGTTTTAGAATTCAATTAGACAAACAGTTATGGAAGAATCCAAGCCTCCCTCCCCTACCTGCGCACTCCCCACCTTCCTATGCATTGATGCTCCTCTCATTGGGGAGCCCAGCCTCTAACTGCTCAGGTTAGGGGAAGGTTTCCACTGGTTTAATTCCTTGAATAGAAGCTGTGGCCTCAGATAAGCAGTCCCCACATATGAGGCGTGGTGCAGAAATAGAGGCTTAAAGTGACTTTATCATACCATTTTATCTTGAGATGCAGTTTCACAGCAATTTAGACTGATTTAAGTCCAGCCTTCCCATAGTTTTATGTAGGTTCAAATTATTCTCAATCAGTTACTTGCAGATTTCTAAGTATCATTGATAGTTTTAAAATAATTGACACTTTGCATAACATGGTTGGCTTACTTTCACTAAATATACTTACTGCTCCAAAGAAGCCTGCTCGAGCTAGTGCCTCTTTTTTGGCCAGCTGTAGCACATAATCAACTTTATTTGTATACTTCTCCATTTCAGCCACTTCTTGCCCAAAAGCTCGAACTGTTCTGATGTTTCCGATGCGCTCTTCAGCTAACTGCATTGAGGCAAAGCACAAAACAGATCCACAGAGGCACACGATTTGAAATGCTCACATTACAGAACATCTGAAAGTTAAACCAACATCACTTCACTAATCTGCATATCTTTGGATAGCACTGGAAAATTTCTCATGCTTTCCTCTCCCCACCCCAACCCCCTTTTAAAAAAAAATTTATTAAGCTAAAAGCAAACTGCATGCCCAGGCAGTTTTTAAAAAAACCCTCAAGATTGTCTTAAGTGCTAGCAGAGACAGAAAAATGTAAAAGTAGGATTAAAAAATTCGGTGTGAACAACACCCATAGGGAAGTTACTATTCACAATATGCAATAACAACATGGGAAGGTAAAAAAGAAAGAATATTCTGTTCAGTACTAAGTCATGCAAAAAAGCTTGCAGCTATTTCCTAAAACAATTCCACTCATTTGATCAAAGCAATGCTGGAGATTAATTTAGCCCAACTACTAATGTCTCATTTCAACTCAGTATTTTAACTTCTAAACAGCAAAGTATTAATTCTAAAATACCTCAATTGTAACAAATTACACTAAGTTGTTAATGGACATTGTGATGGTCTTAGAAAAAAACAAGTTCCACTTTCGTAAGTAAAAGTATGATACAAAAATATAATTCTTTCTTCCATCTCCCATTTAACCTGAAAATTTGAATGGAACACAACAATTGCTTGTTCATATGAAGTCCCACATCTGGTTTACAAAGGCACAAGCTTCCCACCAACACAAGTCTTAGGAAGACAAACAGAAGAGGGCTAATCTTTCTTTTTCAGAGTTCCACAAAGGACATCCCGAGTTTATAACAGCTGACAACTATGACTATTTTAACTGGAGCTTTCCTAATTATATTTCTATGCTTTATAATGTTTCCCCACCCTAAGCCTTTGAGGAAAACGTCTAAAAAACAGGCCCCATAAACATCTAGGAGCTGACAGCAAGGTCAAGCATCAGAGAGGCATTTCAGAAACAGACTTGCTAGCAAAGGAAGCATTCATCTAGGATGCTCCTGATAGCTTCAAACTCAAAACCATAATCCAACAAGTGTTTTCAAACCCAGGTACTAACTTACACAGGACTTCATAGGCTGATTTTTTTATGCTCTCACAAAAGCTAAAGCCTAAGCTCCTTTGTTGTTCCTTACCTTTCCAAATTCTCAAGGCCTATTATCTCTATATTATATTGTTATGGGCAAAGGAAGCATGATTGTTTTTGAGATCTGTGAATAAGTGTTACTGACATTTACCTTTCATACTACTCAGGTGCAAAACTACAGGGTCAGAACTAACAGTACAATTGTCTTCAGAAGATCTGTAACTTTAGAGATATTAATCTAAATACATTAGAGCAACTTTAAAGTTAACTAGGAAGGTTACCTGTGTTGCTTCTGCAAGAGAATCTTGAGTCATTTTAGTAAGCTTTCGCAAGTATCTGCCATAAATCACAGCCAGGACAGCCAAGGGTGGCACAACGCTCAGAACAAATGCAGCAAGGCTAGGGGAAACAAAAAACTAGAAGAAAAAGGTATTGTCAGAGTTTAGCATTCAGATTAAAAATAATCCCTGGAGTACTGAAGTGCAACTTCCCTTGCTACTTTTCTAAAACTAGTAGGGATTTAGTGCTGCCATGCTTTCATTTCTCACGTTTTAATTCTTTTTCCAGGCAAAATATCCATTCTTCCACAGCATTTGGGAGGTTAGAACAAAGGCCTATAAACAAAGCCATCTGGATTTAATTTCTAGCTTTCTTGCTGGTTCACTGTGTGGTCTTAGTCAAGCATCTTAACCTGCCAGTAAACAGGCCTACCAAGAAATCTCTTGGGGATGCTGAAAGATATAGGCTATTACACAGTTTCTAAAGTGCTTTCACAACTATTAAATAGATGGTGTAATACAGAAACTCTAAGTAGAGAAATATCATACAGTACTTCTGGGTAATTGAGGAACAAACAGATGGAGTCACCAGTACTCCCTAGCACCTACAAATGGGTGGAGCAGGGTATTTAATTTATTGCTGCAAAACTTATCACTTGTAATGATCATCATCAAAGCAGGTTTTCTTCATAAGATTTACTGACATTAGATCTAATGTGTTTTAATTTCAACTTGCTTTCTGTATTGAAAACAAAAATCTCCAGAGGGATTCAAAATCAACATGCCAAGCTTTTATAGTCCACCTCTTACAACAGTCTCATGGCAACATTTTGGAACAGAATGCATTTTATAAAGTTATCTCATTTTATCTATGGTAAGATAAAATCTTAGACTCCCTTCCTAAGAGAGTAGAGAAAGCCATTCTTATCAGCAATTCTTATGAGTGACAAAATAGTAAAGCTTTAAAGCTTCATAGAGGAAACTCTTAACAGATTCTAATAATGACAATATTGGATGCTTATTTTTATGAGGAGACTATTTGCTGTCTGTTTTTAACTCCAGCTATGCAGCAGAAATTACTACACCTACATTTAAGATAATTCCAACCAATGCATAACCATAAAAAAATTAATGCCACAAAAAAAACCTTCAAGAGAAGTCAGATGTTCATGTAGTCCAACTGACCACCAAGGAATATTAACAGATGCCCTGAACTTCATTAACAAGGTTCCTCTGTAAACATATTCTTTACTGACAGACTAAAGCAGAAAGGCTAATGCTTGTAAAACTCCTCAGCAGTAATTAGAAATGCAGGGCTGCCTTTGCCCATCTAGGCTTTAACCAAAATCAACCAGCTTTAATGATTTTCTGCCAGGCCCTTCACACTGTATTTTACCTACAACCATGGGAATGTTATCACTAGTTTTTAGTATCTTCAGTAAGAATGGAATTCAGCGATTTGTCTAGTACATTTTGCTTGATAACTTTGGGTAACAACAGTAGTTAATGTCAATCCATCAGCCTCCTAATTTTGCTTCTGAGTAAACATCAAGTGGCTGGCTACAGGCACATCACCTATTGCAATAATCTCTGCATCTGCTGTAGATAACCAGTTAAATACACTTGTACCCAAGATTGTTCCCGGACTGACTCACAGTCACCTAATAGAACTAAAACAAATGTGAAACTACAAGAAGTGTCAAGCGAGTAAGCAGCACCACCACATACCATCATTCCAACTCCCACAGATGCTTGTGCTCCTGCCCTGAGCCCATCTGAAAGGTTTTCAGTCACTGAGCGGCCCAAAAGGGCTGTATCTGAAGATAAGCGGTTTATCAGCTCTCCTGTTCTGGTCTTGTCAAAGAAAGCCGTTTCTTGCTTCACAATAGAGGAGAACATGCTTGCTCTCAAACGTTTCACAATTCTTTGTCCTGTCAAAAACATAAGTCAGTCAAGCATGACACAAGAGACTTTACACAGACACCAACAATATAAAAGTCATAGGATTGCACAGCACTGAGCAAGGCACATTACAGGGAAGAGTGTCTGGTAAGATGTGTTAGACAGGATCTTTTAAGATCTCACCTAACAGCAAATAAAGACGAGCAATCATTCCAGCATACTTACCTTTGCACTATTAGTTTACCTTTGCTATGGTTAAAAAAAGCTACGAATTCCAAAATCATCTCTTGGCCATTGTCAAGAACTTGTTTAAGATCATTAGATATCCTGACTCTGTGGAAAACAAGATGACTCTCAGTATCACTTTTGCTTCTGTTTTTACCTGCAGTCTGCATGAGGTAGACACGAGTAGCATTAGCAGCACCACCACATAAAAAGATTGCGCTCAGCAAGGCACACAGGCTGGTCAGGCTGTCGGTGAAATCCTCACTGGGATTTGTATAAATAATGTCAATAACTTTCCCCATAAAGAAAGGGGCTGACATGGTAATGACGCTGGAAACTGCCAGAAAGCCAACAGCAGCTGCAAATCAAGGAGAAAAAGAAAAGTTATTCTCAACTTACAAGATCGTTAATAGTACAAATGAAATGATTTCTCACTTGAAACTTCTATTAAGCTTGCAAGTGCCAATTGAAATAATCAGCACTCTTTTACGTCCAGTTCTGAATGGGGTATTTTAAGCTGCTTTACAAATTAACTTAGGCAAGGCATATTTTAAGACTCTGAAAAGCCTCTATACATAATCACAGTCCTAGAATCGCTTCTCTTGTCTAATCTTCAACAGCACCATTCAAAAAGGTTAACTTTTCACAGATGTCACCCTTAGAGAGCATTGACAGTTACCAAATTCTCACACGCAATCTTTCAACTTCTGTTTGGTTTGGATTTCTTTATTCATGCTGGTCACTGTATAGAAGCTTCCAGTTGTCTGTTTTTGAGATAACAATGGACTGAAGTAAAGATCTGATCTGAGAACCATTTAGCCATGCAATGCTATTGGGAAAAAAAACCCAAACAACCAGAAACCAACAAACCCCCCAAATTTGATTTATTCTTAACTGGTAAATTTTACAAACATTAATTTTGTTTTACTCTTTACTACTGTTAGTCTAAAAGAAAAATAGTGTAAATCTTATTTAGAAGTGCATTTGCTGATGAGAGCAAATTCAAGAGCTCTTGACTTCCAGTTGCAGGACTACCCATGGAACAGCCTGTGTAGCTTTTTGAAGGTGTAGCATCAAGTATGAAAATCACACCAGACCAAAACTTAGCCTTTTGAACCTAAACCTGTAAAGAAATTTCTTGAGCCAAGAACACAGTTTAATTCTAAAAAGGCAAGCCAGGCTTGGAAGGCTGAGAGCTAGAATAAACCACATCTTAACTGAAAACTGAACAAACTTGATATAAAAACCACTGAACCACAACAAACAATGACATTTATACAGCATCATTTTCCAAGAACCAACCACACACTTAAAGCAACCATTCATAGGATTGCTGCAAATCTACCAGCAAAAAAATGCCTTTGAAGACAAAAGTACACAGTGCTGAAAGTCCTGAAGTTTAGTGCCATTCTACTGGGCTTCTTTTATCACTTTGATGATGAAGACAGCAGCCAGCCACCCTATTGCACACTGCTGTAAGCAGTATTTCTAACACCTGACACAGATGGTTTGATGCCTCTTACCACCTTCACAAATACATGGAAAGCTTTGTTTCAGTTTTCACTTGAAGTGTAAATACAGCTGTGTATTTGTAAGAAAGAATTCAGAGCACAAAAAACGCACAGCTGTAGCCTTGTACTTCTTAGTCAAGATTTGTTTGCAGTCTTTCCCTTGTGTTACAGTCGGGCCAGCAAGTGTGTGAAAGATACAGGATTTGGATCTTGAACTTGAAGCTATAGAAACTATAAGAAACCAGAGAAGAACGTGAAACACTTTCTGGTGCAAACTTATTGATCTATGTCATAGGCACATCTCATAAGGATATTACTTATCAGCTAAAAACTAATGGATGGCCTCACTAACAGGCTGGCAGCACAGGCTGGTGTATTCAAGCTGTGAAGCAGCAGGTAAAAATCCAACAAAACCCAGGTTGTTTCCTGTCAGGAAAAGCTGGTTGGTCTCCAAGGCAGCTGGAGGTGGACAAAAGCACCGATTATAACCACAGTACTGCATGGCAGCTCAGTCTCCATTAGTCCAGACAAATTCTCAGTTATGGATGGAACAGTACGTATGAACTGCAGACATAAAAATTCACAAAAGGAAGAGTGCTGTATAGCTAAACCCTCCATATGTTTCTGTTTAGTGGCTTGAATTTATCTTCTGTTCTTCTTCATTCAAACAGCACAGGTTTCACTATCATTACTTCCAACAGCCTTAACTGAATGAAGAGCAAATACTAATACCTAAAGCAAACTCAAAAGTACTGAACTAAGCAACATACAGGTCTTTATTAATTTAATCACAAATCCCATGCAAAGTAAGGGTCCCTAACTGAAACTCTCATGTTAATTATACTAGCAGACCAACTAGAAAATAGCACAGTTGCCAAGTGGCTGCTCTTTTCTGTTTCTTTTAAAATGCTGACTAGTTGAAAAAATAGGAACCAGCGAACACTCATTGCATTGCCTCCTTCAAAGGAGCTATCATGGTGATAACTGGCAAAGGGAGGAGTTCGATGTTTTCAGCAACCAGATATGAAGACAGTGACACTGAAGGTTGTTGCTGATAGAAAAAAAAGTCAGAGTAAACTCTATAGTATTAGTTTCACATGGCTTACTCTGTTACCCAGAAAATTACATCAAACAAAGCTTCCAAAACACACCCTTTTATTTTTTAAAGTAATTTTTTTTGTAGGCTATGAGATGACAATAAAGAAAATGTGAAGCAGATCACTGGAACTTACAAAACCAGGACTTCAAAGTGGCAACGGGAGCAACGACAAGGAAAGGTGGTGTAGCAGCAGCTGAGCAACCCTCTTGGAAAACTTAGGCAAACATTTTGCTTGTCTGCTTGCACAGAAATCCATATTGCTGCACAAAGTGATGCCTTTATCACTATTAAGATCAACAAACGCTCTGTTAAGGCTGACATGGGCTTACTTCTTGCAACTTCAGTCGAGGACGAGGCTGCCAACTTACAAACCACGATGCTTACAAGCAATAACTAGGCAGAGCTATCAGAAACCTCTCCTCAGAACGTAGACCAAGTTACTCCAAAAAGTCATAAACTCATTTTCTACACACAAAACCAACACCAAGACAGTGAATGTTTCTAATTTTGCTGATTCCTACCAGGGCACCCTTCTCACCCAGTATAGTATATGGAAGTGTATGAAAACAAAATACTTGTGTAAGAAATAAAAATCCCTGAATTCAGTGCCTTCTCAG
>VZSR01003807.1:1711210-1744056 GCA_013398615.1 Brachypodius melanocephalos | reverse complement strand
TAAAAAGGAGCTGGTCTCCTTGCCTACTTATTTCACTTGCAAGCCCGTTTGTTGAGGGGCTGTTTTGAAGAAGACAAATATGTAAAGATTTTACCTCAGACGAATTAAGATCATCTAAGCCAATCAGGTATGAAAGGCAGAAAAATTGATGAGAGGTAAAAAGATCTCATCAATACCCTTGATCTGGCAGTGCACAGTAACCCAGCAACAGGTCACAGTAGCTGTTTTTTACTATTTCATAAGCTATGAGTGCAACCTCCTGAAATCTTTTAGGTATTGTACTAGTTTCATTTAAATATGGGGGCTGGCGGGCCAGAAGCAAGCTTTGGATTTGTGAGAAATATCCTTCTACCAGTAACAATGAATGTCTGTCCTTTACCAGTTATCTGTGCAGTTTTATTTATTATGTGGGGAAATTTTAAGCTTAACACTGACTGGCTTTCTACAAGGGCATTTGGAGTGATGAATAAAACCTACTACATTATCATGTGCATTCAGGAAGTTTGGGCTCTTTAGTTGTTCTTTTATGGGAGAAAGATGCACTGGTAAATTTTATATTCGTTGGTGAAATTAAGTTCATTTTCTTTTGGTGGACCTTGGTCCACAATATTTTGGGGTATCCACCCTGCAAAGGTATCAACCCTGCAAAGAGTCAGCTCAGCAAGTATTACAGGATAAAAATCTTCCAGAGTACACTGTGAACACTAACTTATGTTTTGTATAGTCCTAGGTTAGGTATGAGTGGTGTGATTTTCTTTCTGTGTTAAATTCATACATGACATCTGCACATCTATGATTATGGAAGAACCTTTTAGAACCACCCTCCTTACATTGTTAAGAACAACTGTGTTACTGCGCTCAGAAAAAAATACAGTTCACAAAATGCTAGAAAGTAACAGAATAAGTCTAGGTTTAGAGGAGAGAGTACGGCTTCTTTTTTATCGTGCATTTAACAGTAAAGCATTTAACTTGTTCATATTTACCATATATAGAAGACAGTCTTTATGTCAGAGCAACCTATGATTCCTTCTATCTCCACAGTTCACACAAATAATGCAGCAACAACATTCCCCAAGGAAATTAAGGTCTAAGCACCTAACTGTTCACAGCGATAAGCAGCTACCGTTTCTGCAATATCTTACTTAAGTAGCTTCATTAACAGTTCACCACCAGTTTAAAATAAACAACTGTCACCAATTAGGCACAGGAAAACCAACTTTCTGTGATAAAGCTACAAGGCTGCTTGGATCTTTTGCGAGTTTCATACCAAACATTGACAAAATCAGAAGAAACACTAGTGGGAGAAACAAAAAACCCACCTAGCTTATATTTTATTGGCACACCGCACATGAGAAAACACTCAGTAAGTTACCTCTACATATATATACATATAGGAATTACGATTTTAAAACCACAAGAACTGCCTTCCAAAAAAAAAAAAAAAAAACCAACGCAAAAACCAACAAAGTGCATCACCTGGTGTAATTTTAAAGTAAAATAAAATCTGATTATGAATAAGGCAGTGCTCTTCTGACTTAATTGAAATTTTAATCCATAGGAAAGCAGCTATTACAAATTTGTCAAAAATTACCAAATAAAACTTATGAAATAACATTTCTTGAATGCCTCTAAAGAAGACATGTGTACAAAACAAACCTTCTTAGTTGGTGCACAGAAAGTTTTATAGAGGGAAACAGCACACTTTGCTATGGGATTAAAAATTTCTGAGTTCCTTGTGCTTACTTTACAATTCAATACAACTATTGTTTCCTTTGAGTGTGGTTTGGATAAAGTGCAACAGATTCTCACGGGGAGAAACAAGGAGGCAGGAGGATATAAAAGGGATCATTTTGAAAAGGCATTTTTGTGGTCTCGCACACAGAGAGCAGGATTTAATAACTCCAACTACAGCCCTGTCCTCTTCTCCAGGAACTGAATTTAACTGAAGATGCAGTCACCTTACCTGACTACACCAAATCGGCCAAAGAATTCCCACAACTACTTCTCTCCTTTCTTAAACCTGGGAGGTATTACAGGATTTACAAGCTCCTAATCACTACAGAAAACTATGGTCACTAACAGAGTGAATTCCCACCATAGTATTTGGGCTTCTTTTTACCACTTAATCACAAACAACAAAATTTAACACACATGTCCCATTTAAAATATATTCATAGCTCCACCCTGCTGTAGAAGTAACTGGACATGGAACATATTACATTGATACTTTTTTTATTTTTTTGGACAGTATGACATTTGATACATTTATATTCGTTCCCAGGAGCCTCCAGAGGGTCAGAAGCTCCTTCTGCAAGAGGTGCTGTGTGCCAGCACATGGGAAGTCTGGGCCAGAGCACACTGCTTCCTCCTGAGCCATTGGATGGTGCAGAGCCCCTGCACAGAGCCAGACGGGACCTTCTCCTCTTGTGCCAACCACAAGGGGAGCAGGTCACCTTCACCTCTGTACCTGCACCTCATCAGCTGACACCACTTCCCCAGCACACACCAAGACAGGTGAAACTAGTCTTGCTCAACTTCCTCATAAATCATCCTCTGCTCCCACTGTCCTCACGGCAACCACTTCACCTTGTGTGATTGTGAAATTCAACTCACAACTGCAAGGAGCAGACAGACCGTCAAGACTTGTGTGCCATGTGGAAGGCCAGAAAAAGTACGCAGCACTCCACACTGCTACTGCTACACCCCTATTCTACCAGCCACTGCTTCTATAAAATACAAAAAATCTGGAAGAACTCAACCTTCTGGCAGAACTAAACACCACCTGTAGACCTCTGAAGAGATCTCACATTATTTGCTTAACAGTTATATGGACTTGAAGAGGAAATTAAATGTTTTACCCTTGGTTCAGTGTTTCATATAGTGAAACCATTAACCTTCCTCTTTTTTTGAACGGAGCAACCCAGACATACTAGGTTTTTAAGGACTAGTTTCTCAGTACAAAGCTGCAACAGGAAGAAAATGCAACATATTTTAACATATTTTAGATACAGTGGGTAGATGCAATTGCCCTACAACCACCTACAATGTATTTTACCCATATTTGTTATACCTGCAGTCTATAATGACCAAAAGCATTTTCCCTGTTAGCTTTTCCGTCATGCCACCTAATTACAACTTAACTACAACTTTTTCCTTAAGCAGCGTGTCAATAAAGAAGAATCTTACATAAATTCATGCCTCTCCCAGAATGAAGACAAACTGAACACTGACAAGCAGTTATCACATGTCCATATTTTTCTATCCTCGTGAGTTGATATCATCAAGTTGTTGTATTAGGCGTATTAGTTGTATTATTTTCAACTTTAATTCAGGCCATTTTGTTATCTCAACAGACAAAACTGCATGTAGCTGGTTTTTAGTAACTGTGATAGCTGATTACCTAGATAAAACCATCAGCAGACTGCATAGATTAAGGATACTTTGCTCTGTTTCAAAACATAATTACAAACAAGCATACCATACCCTGCCTGTGATAAATAAGCTGGCAGCGAGTGCCCAGTAAAGTGAACTAAATTAAATTTTCAGTTATTTAGAAGCCTTGACTCCTACAAGCCTTAAAATAACTGATTTATTTACTTGATTAAATTTAAATGGGAAAATCACAGACTTTTAAAACTTCATTGTAAAACCAGCAGGTAGTCTAAAATCTATAAACATTCATTTAGATCCAAATTATGTTGGCTATATAATACCAACATGTAATGAAATTCTGTAAATACTCACTGTGAATAAAATCTTGTGCAAAGTGTTTTGTATTCCACAAATCACCTCTTTATATGTCTATCTCACCTCTCCTCTCAAACACCATTTACCCATTCCATGGGAAGTAACTAAATTTTTACAGAGGACTACAGTGCACATGCTGTCTGCCAATAAAGAAGCCTTAAAAAAACCCAAAGCATATAATAATTTGACATTGTTTTCTTACCAACAGATATTATCATACTAACCCATGAGAAGCAATGTCAAGAAAAGTTCATTTATACTCTGTTGAAAATATCAGTGTTAAGGGTGTAATTTATACAACCACGGTGTTTTGGTTTCACCGCATAGATTCTAGAAAATAAACAATTTTCAAAACAACTTACAAAAGTTTTAAGCAAAAAAATTATTGGGGGAGAGAATTCCAATTTACTTGAAAAAAATAAACGCATCAGGTTCCCCTTTTTACTTAATTTCATGTAGATTTGGGCCCAAATTTGTGAAGCCAGCGCTGAACACGAGCAGAGGCATTAAAAAAACAGAACCGACTTCTGTTAACTTCAAAACTTTTGCCTTCCCTTCAAAAACAAGAGATTAAGAGATGGGAAAGTGAAAAGAGGGGGTGAATGTATATGTTTAGCTTTTCACACGTAGGGAAGGCTCGCTTCGAGATTCCGTGCTGGGCTGGGATGCTGCCAGCAGGGCCGGTTCTCCAGGGAAACACGACCTTCTCCTTCGCCCCGGCAGCGGCCGCTCCGGGGGCGCACCCCGGCCGCGGCAGCCCCTCCGGGCGGGGCGCCCGCCGCCCCCTCCCGCTCCGGCAAAGCCCCGGGGCGGCCCCGGTACCTGTCAGTCTCCAGCGCTCGGGGTGCGCCAGGGCCAGCAGCCTCCGAGCCTCGAAGCGCGGCGGAGCGCCCGCAGCTCCCCGCGGCGGCTCCGCGCCCGCCGCGGTGCTCAGGGGGCGCGGGGCGCCGCACGCCGCCGCCGCGGCGGCGGGGAGGAGGCAGCGGCGGTAGGACGGGGAGCCCGGCGGCAGCGGCAGCAGAGGCGGCGGGAGCTGCGCCCCGCACCTGCCGAGCGGGCGCGGCGGAGCGCGGAGCCCGGCGGCCGCGGCGGCCGCCCGAGCCCAGGGGGGCGGCGCCGCCCGGCGCAGCAGCGGCAGCAGCCAGGGCAGGCGCGGCGCGTAGCCCGCCATGCGGCCCGCGCGGCAGCCGAGCTGCTGCTGCTGCGGTCGCAGGTCCCCGCCGCGCGAGTCTGCGGCGGGAGGAGGAGGAGGAGGCGCCTCCGAGCCGCCGCCGCCGCCCATGGGCCGGCGGCCGGGAAGCCGCGGCCGCGGGGGCCCGGCCCGGCCTGCGGCGCGCTGATAAGGCTGCGGCTGTCGGCCTCTTCCCGGCCGCCCCGGCCAGCGCCCTCTGCCGCCGCCCGGCCCGGGGAAGGGGCAGAAGGGGACCCAGGCCTGCAGAAATGGCGCCCGAGAAGACAGATCAATCCGTATAAATATCTCAAAGGCAGGTGCCAGGAGGATGGTGCCGGGCTCTTTTCAGTGGTACCCTGTGAGATAGCGAGGAGCAGTGGCCATAATTGAAAGCCTAAGAAGTTCGGTCTCAATGTGAGGAAGAACTTTACGTTGAGGGTGGCAGAGCATTAAACAAGGAACAAGCATGGAACAGGGTGCCCAAGGAGGTAATGGATTTTCGCTGTCTGGAGACATTCGAAACCCACCTGGACGTGTTCTTGTGTCACCTGCTTGAGGTGACCCTGCCTTGCCATGCGGTTGGGCTGGAAGATCTCCAGCTGTCCCTTCCAACCCTAAGAAGTCTGATTGAGCCTGCCCTGCCCTGCCCTGCCCTGCCCAGTGATGGCAGAGACCCACCTGGGAGGGGGCAGGAGCTGAGGCAGCCGATCTCGGGAGAAGAAAGCAGGAACTTGGCCCCCTCCGCTTTTCCTCTTTTCCAGGCCTGCATGGGTTACAATATCTCCAGCCATCTCAGGCTGACCATTGGACCTTGCTGGCCTGTGTCCATGGGTTTGGTCTTCGTCCAAACCAAAGGGAAAATGTCCATCCAGAGGAGAGCTGCCTGTGGGGGACACTGTGTGTCTGATTCCATGCTCAGGCTGGTGTCTACAGGATCGATATAAACTGGCCTTATATGCCCATGCTTGGGCTAGAGCCCACAGGATTAGAAGGACTAATGTGTTCAAACAGGAAGAGAGGAAATTTAGGATAGATATTAGGAAAAAATTCTTTACTGTGAGGGTGGTGAGATACTGCAACAGGTTACCCGGAGAAGTTCTGGATGCCCCATCCCTGGAAATGTTTGCAGGGGGGTTGGGACTAGATGGTCTTTTAAGATCCCTACCTACTCTTTAACATTACTAATTCCTTCACACATCACTGCTCAAGGTGCAAACCAGTTACCAAACAATCTATTGCCCCAAACTTGATTTAAGAAAAATAAACCAAGTCACAGCTTTCCTGAGGCCACACAGTACCAGCAGCCAGAGCAGGGAACTGACTGTCCTGTTTTCCCCACCAGAGTGCCCAGTGTAGGGATATTTATACTTCAATTTTAAATTTTTGGGTCAAGCTTCTGTATAATTTAGTTAATACTGGTTTGTGAGACTAGGTTTGCCACAGTGGTTTGAATGATCACACTTTAGTCTAGGAATGAGTAAAATTGTATTGAAAGATCACAAGAAAACATGAAGTCTTTTGCTGCTGCAAATGATATAGCCAAATTCACAGTATTTAGGGAAATCAAGAGGTTAGCACACCCAACGACAGTGCTGAAGAATGGAGCCTCATCCTGGGAAAACCACTGGAGCAGTTTCCCTTGATATTTGAGTGAATTAGCATAAGCCTCCTTTGATTCACTCACTTTAGTGAATTCGCATAAACCTCCCTCGAAGAAGGCCTGCGGTGCAAGGGCAGTAGCTCCGCAGCCTCACCCAGGTACCTGGGTTTCCTCCTTTCCCACAACCATCCTTCCTGTCTTCTGTAATGCTGCTCTTGGGCACTGCTAGGAGGATATGGTGTATATACTGTATATTAAATCACAGAGTGGGTCAGGTTGAAAAGGACCACAGCGGGTTACTTGGTCCAGCCTCCCTGCTCAAGCAGGGCCATCCCAGAGCACCTGGTACAGGATTGTGTCCAGATGGTTCTTGAACATCTCCAGTGAGGGAGACTCCACAACCTCTCAGGACAATCTGCTCCAGTGCTCGGCCATCTGCACAGTGAAGAAGTTCTTCCTCACATCCAGGTGGAATTTCCTGTGCATCAGTTTCTGCTCGTTGCCTCACATCCTCTTGCTTGGCACCACCGAGAGGAGCCTGGCTGAACCCTCCTCACACCCACCCTTTCGCTATTTATACATTGATGAGGGCTCCTCTCGGTGGTGTCTTGAGCCGAAACCCCGTAACCCTTTCCCAGCGCCCGGGGCCCTCACGGGAGCCAGGCCTGGCCGCTGGCGCTGCGGCGGCCGGGCCCAGGCGGCCGCCAGGGGGCAGGGCCGGGCCTGCGCGGGGCGGGGTTGGCGCCGCTGCCCGCGCGGCGCTCCCGGGGGAGCCTCAGCTCCCTGCGCTCGGCGCTTCCCTGAGGGACGCTCGGAACAGGGGCGCGGCCAATGGAGCTCTCGGGGAGCAGCGGGACGGGACGGGCCGGGCTGAGCCGGGCAGGCCGTTCTTCCTGTGGGGGGCGTGTGGGTGTGGGCTGTGCTCGCCCTAGGTTTAGGGCGGTATTTTTGAGTAATTCTGACCCGTTGGAAAAGGTAGTGCAGCGGGTGGCCGCTTCCCACGGGCCAGGAGAGAGCCCGGGCGGCGCCTTTAGACGTGATGGTCCTGACCGAACCCGCGTTTCCCAAAAAGAGGGGCGGAATCAATTTGGTTTGGGAAAAAACCTCTGCGATCATCAAGTCCAACCTATGACCAATCACTACCCTGTCAATTAAACCATGGCACCTAGTGCCACGTCCAGTCGTTCCCTAAACACCTCCAGGGACAGTGACTCCACTACCTCCCTGAGCAACCCATTCCAGTATCTAATCACCCTTTCTGTGAAGAAATTCCTCCTAATGTCCAACTTTAAACATCCCGTGGAACAGCTTAAGACTGTCCTCTTGTCCTGTCACTGGCTTCTTGGGAGAAGAGGCCAACTCCCACCTGGCTATGCCCTCCTTGCAGGTGGTTGTAGAGAGAGATAAGGTCACACCTGAGCCTCCTGCAGGCTAAACAACCTAGTTTTGGAAAACTACTGGTGTAGTTCGGGGGCAACACTACACAGGGCTGTTAAAGGGGGAAACACTCAAATAGTATATTTTAGTGAGAGGGTTGGTGAGTTGGCCCTATTGTGGCCTGAGGAGCCTCATGTGTGTCATGGTGCACTCCAGGGGCCAGCACTGTGTCCCCCACACCAGCCCCAGGGTGGCTGCCCCCATCTCTGAGGACTGGGGATTAAATGGGGTCTGGGACACAAAACAGCGAAAACTTCAAACCTGGGTGTGATGCCAAGGGCCAGGGTCTTGCCAGACCTGCTGCAGCACTGGCCCCCTGCTTCTACGGGGTGCAGGGGACAGGTGAAAGCACCACAAGAAGGGCACATCCAGGAAAGTTTGCAGAGATGAGAGTTTATGTGTTGCAAGTGAAGCTTCAGGTGCTCTCAAACCTGTACTGTCCCCAGGTTATCTGCCTGGGTATATGAAAGCTGATGAGGTTAGATGTTGTAGATTAAACTGCAAATATTAAATTTCTATTTAGTTATTGCATGATACTGAAATAGTTTTGTAGCCTCTCTGCATCTTCAGGGAGGAAGAAACAAACACTTCAGGACAAAAGTCTTTGCATTGAATGAAGCAAGCAGTACAAAAGCAACAGAGCATTGAAATCCCATCATGCACGTTCTTTCAAAGTGTCGTTTAAAGGAAAATGAAACATTTCCATTGTGAAACTAAACCTGAATGAAGCATACAGTTCCCAGTACCAACTGCACCCGAGCAGTGAGATGTGCAGGGTGGGGCTCTGGCATCTCTGTGTGTGGATGTCACTGCGGTATCTGTGCAATAAAACAATCAATGGAAACACAAACAGTGCTTCAGAAAGGCAGGTTTGCAGCACTTGTGTCAATCCTATGCTGGCTGCAGGATGAGAGCTGTTGGAGAACACAGGATGTTTTCTCTTGAGAGAATTTGGAGAAGTGATACTTATGGATATATCATTTTAAAAAGAAAAGAAAGCCAAGCAATCCGCACCTCCTCCAGGACAAGGAGATCTGCCTAGCAAAGGCACCAGAAAATTTAGGTGCAGCACAGCTTTGCATTCCAGTTTGATTTAGGCTTTGTTTCTGGGTTAAAAAAATAATATATAAAAACACAACCACCTCCATACTCACAGATGGTTATACAGTCATCCTAAATGGTCATGAAATAGTTGCACTAGCAGAGTGGAGTTGCCAGGGGGGAAGAGACTGCCTACAATTCTGGCTATTCTTTTCCAGTCTGTTAACCACATGCAGATTGCTCTGCTATTGCCTTAAGCAAAAATTGCAAAAAGCAGCAGCAGTCCTCCCCATTTCTCCAGCTAAGCTACTCACCATTTTGAAAAAAAAAAAAAAAAAGTGTGCAAACATGCCTTGCTTCAACTCCAGTAATGGGCCGAAGTTGTGATGTGTTAACCTAAAATACTACAAAGTCATGTGCATTCACAGCTCCAGTCCCTGGGAGTGAATGTTTAGGGCTTGGCAGATTCCTGGTGTTGAAGTACATGCAGCTCCGGAAGGATCTGTGCTAGTTCTAAAGGGCAACTTGTCAGCACATGAGTTTTGTTGTGCTTTTCTGGATGCCAGACAAATGGCCATTCTCCACATGCAGTTGGCACTAGCTTGTCTGGAGTTGTCTTACAGCATGACCCCAGTTTATCACTGCAGCAGCACACAGCAGTTTCTGCCCTTATTTGCCCTGTCCCTCTCTGTGAACCACAAAGCATCAGTGGCTGTTGCAAAGCCAGGTGGAGGGCTGGCCTGAGGCAGACATCGGAGAGAACAGGTAGTATCACTGCTGTTCAGAGAACAAGAAACACCTTCTGGCAGGAGTGCTTTGTTATCTAGCAGCCTTTCTCCCCTTAGCGTCCACCTACCTTGTCACTTCAGGAACTTCCTAAGATTCACGTGCAATCCAGCCTTTGGATATTTCAGTGGGGTATTGCTGTGTCTCCTAACAGAACTACGGCAACCACTGCTGCCTAGGTAGCCTGCTTGTCTAAGTGTAAAAATGGAGTCTGATCGGGCATCTTCCAAATTAGGGGCAGGGGGTTCAAGATATCCCTGAATATCCCAAAGAATATCCCAAGATCAGATTTTCTTTTAGATGGAAACAGGCAATTCAGTCTGCTACAGCCTACCTCTGTTAAATAATTTTAAGTCACAGGAAAAACAAACAAGCAAAACAACAAAAAAAGGCAAATAAAACTGAACAGACAAAAAACCCCAACAAACAAGAAACACCCCAACCCAAACCCCAGGCTTGATATTTACAGGCCATTTACAAGGAATGCAGGGTGATCATTTCAATTAGCTGCCTGACCAGCCCCACTGCTGCCCTACCAAGGCTGCTGGAATGAGTGTTGATGCATGATGTACAGCGAAGTGACCAGAAGCATCACTACTCGGTGGGGGAAAGGAGTGATAGCAAAGAAATAGAACTGGATACCATCATGATCCTGCTCTGGTGCCCTGACACTCATAGTTCCTGAGCTGCCTCCCATCCCATTCTCCAGAGCTGGAGTAGCAATCCCAGCATACCTCCTCCCTTTGGCAGCCCGGTAGAGGGATTAGGATTCAGTTACTTTCTCCTGTTTTGAGGCAAAGCGTCAGAGGAGCACTGCCTATGTGCTGATATGCTTGTACAGCACCAAATGCTATAAAGCCCTGTTGTTACCTGATCCCCCATCTGTATATGCTAAAACATTGTTGTTATCAGGCTTGTCATAAACAGTAGACCACAATTTCAAGATCACAAACCTGTGCAAAGAGAAGACAGTTTTATCCTAAAAGGAACTGCAAAGACCTGGACTAGGTAGGAAATCGGCTACTTATAAAGCAGGCTTCTGAAATAGCCTCCTTCCTCCCCTAACCCTCAGCTTAATGCAAGAGTAATGCTTGCAGTATCAGGTTATAGAACTTCTACAGCTTCCTTCTTCAACAACTTCCTTGACCCAAGAGACTGTTTCTTCATGATAACATATAGTAGATAACACCTTGCCTTAAACTGTGCACTTGAAATGTATCACGTTCTCTGCTCGCCTGCTCCTCAGTGCTGTTGTATAGCAGTGTCCATGAAACAGGAAGCCAGAGAGAGGTTTAAAATCGTTAAATTACCAGTCCAGAGGAAAATTTTTATTAGCATTTTGTACTTGAAGTACACTGAGCAGGGTGAACATTGTTATTTCAGTCAGTTTGGGCTCCTATCCAGTACTTCTTTAAAAAAAAAAACCCATAGTTGATGTGCAGCATGCCAGGATAGTCTTTGGCAAGGGACATCCAGTCACTTAATTTTACTGTCACATTGGTGTCTTGCAGTGGTACAGTTTTAGAGCCTGGCTCACCATAAGCAACTAGACACCACTCAGAAGAAAGGCCATTTCAGGACTTGTTGAAGAACCCACAGAGCCCAGAGGTCTAACAAAAGGCAGCACGTGTTGAAACAAGGTTAACAACATGGCCTGAAGTCCTTTCTGTTTTTCTTGGTGAACCCGAAGGACTTGTTAATGGAAATACTATTTCTATAAAATGTTTTTAGACCTAAAAACACTTGAAAGAGACAGTCTTTTTGCAAAGTGACAAGGATGGGGAGGAATAGAATGAACGTTACCATTTCAGGAATTAAAACATTTAGACTGAACAGTGTGTCAGCACACTGCTTGGAAGATGCCTGTGTTGAAAGTGAGAAGGGCAACTTTAGTATAGACCTGTGAATGGGTGTAGCAATTTATCAGAGCACATACCCTGTCCTTTCCTCAGTATTCAGTGACTAAGTCTGGACTTTTACCTTAACTTTGTCTATACCTGCTGTGGCCTGGACTACCTCACACCCTGGAAAGGGGTTTTGTTCTTCATTGTCTTTATCAATTCAAGAGGTTAGGGAACAGAACAAAATTATCAGATGACAAATATCAAAACCAAGGAAATATTCCCCCCCGCCTCCCCCATAAAATCAAGGCGTAGAACTTCTTGCTGCAGGAAACTGTGGAAGCCACAAGGATATAGCTGATTAATAAGAGGTGAGTCTGTTTTAGATGCAACTAAATACATCAGCAGCTACATAGCCTGCAGTGCCAGTGGTCTATTATAGCAAACCCCAAATCGCAGCATACTTAATTGTGAGAAGACAGGATCATGTAAACCATGAAAGGACCACTTTGCCCTCTTTTTCTGAGTATCTCCTGACAGCCACTGGCTGGTACCATGCAGTGCCTGGTGTCCTGTGCACCGTCCAGGAGGCACATGAAGTTAAAAAGTTTTGCAAGGGAAGGAGGACTCAGTTAACCAACTGGGAACCATGTCACACACGGACACACAAACTGCAAGATCCTGCTATGATGTTTCTTAACATCTGAGTGCTCAACTATGTCAACTTAAGTGCTTTTGTGGTTTTTGGTATATATGTAAAATAGAAAGTGCAAGTATACTTATTTCTCAACTAGATAGCTAATAGAGAGTACAGTCCAAATTTTGCTAGACTTTATGGTATTCCTACCTTCCACTTCCACTTTCCTCCCAATTCTACCTTAAAACTCAGCCTGTCAATCAACTGCAGACATTTTTTTATACTCTAGATTATTTCCTAGCTTCCTTCCAACAGCACCAAAAACTCTCCACACAGTACATTGTTGTTTATAGGTTTGAAGCAAGTAATTAGTGATTGTTTTTCCAACAATTCAGGAATCACTTTTACATCTTTTAGCCTATGTGCATATAACAGGATTTGTTTCTGAAGTCTCTTTACTCTTGTCACTTCTACATGCAATACTTCAGAGCAACCCAAGTAATAAGAAGCCCAATTCTGCTGTAGAAGTAAGATGTTAATACGAAACTTTGTCCATCTCATTCTTATTTCTGTTCCCTACTCTTTCCCCCTCCCTCCTCCCCTTCCCTCCCCTTTTGGTTGTTGTTTGCTCTATTTCAGGACCAAAACTGCAGCTGCTCTAAATCTAAACACTGCTTGGGACATATGGCAATGAACAGCAAAATGAGTTCCAGTGAGCATTGGTGGGCCATATCCTTCCTGGGTATTCACACAGGCATTCAGCCAAAAGAGTCATTTCACAATGAAATCTTTGCGCTAGAATCTACAGAATTAAGCAAAACCATTCAAAACACCAGAGGGATTGCTGCAGGTTGAGGAATACCATGTGTTTCGTCTGGTGAGCAGTATTGGCTCAACAAGGCTGAAGGAGGTCTCTCTAGAGACCTGCATAGCACAAAGCATCAGCAACACAACCATGTTACATACATTTTTCTTCAACATGCCCAATACTGGTCTGAGATTATTAAGCTGCTTCACACTTCTGACATGCAGCTATTAGGTCAGCAGTGCCATTCAACTCCAGGTGTACAGAGGGCTTTCTGGTACTCCCAGCACTGAACTGCAGCACATGCCAGTGTTAATATCAGAAAGGTCAAACACTTTCCTGGTGAAAGATTTTTGTACTTTATTGTTTTGTAAATACATAATAAAATAAAATGGCAACTGTGAGTTGTTGTCCAAACTCTTAAGATTGTTTAGATGTTTAAGAGAATTTTCTCAAGAAAATCCAGAAGGGCTGAGGGAAGCTGATGGGAATTATCATTTAATACCTACAGCTGGTCTAGAAGACATCTGCTTGGAAGAGCCATTTTGAAAGATCAAGCCACAAAGTAAAGGTCACGTAGTGCTACAGAATGAGGCCTTCTGGTGCAGAGTGTTAACTTCAGGGGATACCTAGATCCTCCACATACATATCAGCTGACCTACAAAGCTGTATCAATATCCCACGCCACGACATGTCCCATCAGCTTTGTGGAAAGCAAGTAGGGTGACATCAAAACAGCACCAAGTGAGCGAGACAACCACATTCAGCCTCCAAGTGGGGTCTGGCTCAAGCAGCGTAGGGGAAGCTGCTGCTCTCTTCTTCTCATACAAGTCAGAGCAAACTTCCCAGAAAGGGACCAAACAATTTTTATTTTTCTTTTTAAACTAAATGCTTTTAATAGAAAACAAAATACAAAATAACTCTTTCCAGAAAGCAGAAATATTTAATCTCTCCAAATGACAAACTAGAACGTGCTTTTTCTGCAGATCCTTGTAAATGCTGATGATTTATCTCACAAACTGTTCATGAAACCGGTATTGCAACATTTGAGAAAAATCCAACACTGGCAGAGCTGCCTTTGTGTACACACAATAATTTAGTAATACTACTTTTTCCCATGTCACTTTGTGTGTTTCTCCTCATCCCACTCTCCCTAGACTGCCAACTTCCATTTACGGAAATCTTTCTGTGAGGTGCAGTGGTGGGTTGCCATGCCCTGTTTCCATTAGGAGTCCAAGCTTGGCTGGTTCTGTTCCATGGTGCCCTCCCTCCAAGGCAAGTTGTTCATTATCCTTAAAGCCACCACTCTTGTCCCCACTGTCCTCCCATCCTCAAAACACAGTGCAACCAGAGTCAGAAAATTTCCTAATTAATGGAACATAAATACACATAATCACAGCTAGTACCAAGAACCAAACCCAAACAACAATGCAGAGATGGGCCCCAACTGAGGTCAGACTTCCTTGCCCTTACTAAAAAAGATCAAGGGTATTTTCTACTTACTTAATCCAAAATATTCCAGAAGTGCTATAGGGAGCTGAAATATTTAGGACCACTATCACTGTAGAAAATACATAATGTTCTTTTAATAGAAGGGTCTTAAAAATGCTGGTCCTCTGCAATACCAGGAAAGCAAAGGCAAAACAAAACAAAAACCACTGGGCCAGTAGTTCTCCACACACTCAAGCCAAATTAACAGTAGGTAAGATGTGTCCATCAATCAATGAAGGATATTTAAGTGCAGGTCACCAGCTTATCTTATCTGGTTGGCAGTTTCACTTGTCTGGACCAGGCTTTCAGTTTCTCCAAGCTAGTGGATTTACTCCCCTTTTTCCCATTCCTACAAGTACAAAATTAGAATGTATATGTATTTTCATCAATCCTCCTTTTTTTCCTTATTCTGTTCAACAGCACAGGCATTTTTGTGACATCTTAAAGCATTTGCATCACTCGGAACATGACTTTTAAGGGGGCAGAGGAAGAAAAGTGTTTCACAGTCAGTAATCTCAGCTTGCAATGGACTCTGGCATTCAAGACACCCACCCACTTCCCTAAGACAAAAAGCAGAATTAATGTTCCTGATTTTCTTGTGCAATTCCAGTCACTAGAAGAAGATTACAGGCCATAAACTGTACGCTCAGTACATTATTCATCTGTCCGGTATATACACCAACCAGTTCACTGGAAGACCCATCCGCAGGGGCATTGCAGTAAGTGTTCCGGATGTCCCAGACCCGGACTGAATTGTCCATTGACGCTGAAGCAATTAAACTACTGTCAGGGCTGAAAGTAAGACTGGTTATATTGTCTGTGTGTCCCCTCAGTTCTTTGTAGAGAGTTCCTGATGCCAAGTCCCAGAGCTTCAGCCGCTGGTCTTCACCTGCCGATGCCAGGTACTTACCGTTGGGGGAAAATGCGAGCGCCAGCACAGGGCCCCGGTGCCCGGTGAAAAGCCGCACCGAGTTGCCCTGCTGAGTGCTCCACAGGCGCACGGTTTTGTCCGTGGAGCCCGTCGCTAAGTAGTTGGAATTGGGGTGGAACTTGATGCAGTCCACGTCCGCCAAATGGCCCGCGTATATTCGCAGCGGGTACGTCCGATCGAACGACCAGAGCCTTGCAGTGCGATCATGGGAACCGCTGGCAAAGTACAGGCTGCAGGGGCTAATATCCAAATCCCAGACAGGATAGGCATGTCCTTGGTACAACACAGTGTTTGTAAAACTTCCGAGGTCCCAGTATCTGATGGACATGTCCTCAGAACAAGACAAGAGCCCTGAACTGTCTGAAAGGAACCTTGTGCTATACACAGGTCCACAGTGTCCTCTCAGGATCTTCATTTCTGTGCCTGCGTTGTCATCCTCTTCCTCCTGGTCATGAAGAAGAAAAATAAACAGGGAAGGAATACATGTTTATCCATTCCACAAATATAAAAACCTCCATAAGGAAACCAGGAGGGTATCAATACAGAAGGAGTTAGATTATTTACTTTAGATGTGGCACAGTTTGTGCAACTCTGAGACACAAACATTGCTGGTGCATTTGCTCTATGTGAATACTGAAAGAGATGGTGAGATAAGACATTCTATAAAGGCATTATCTTTAATTTTGGTAGCCTTATGCTCAGTCCAGAAGGCATCTTAACCTGAGACTGTGGGCACAGAGAGGAAAAAATATTTAATGACATTTTTCCTTTTGCTAAAACCACGTGCACAGTATCTATCCACGCTACTAAAAACATTTGGCTAAGATGCTGAAAACAGATCTTGGCATATACTCTTTTTATGTGGTCATTGTTGGAAGTGAATCTCACAGTAGAGGGAAACAATCACAGATGTCTTAAACAAAAGGCAGGAGCTGGAAAGACAAAGCATATTTGACAAGTTGTCTACTTAATATTCATTCTTAACCCTGAATGTGAACAGAAACCCAGCAAAGCTCTAACATCTATTTCTCTCTGCAAGCTCCATCAGGATGCTTTCACATCCTCACCCTCCTAGAACAGCCTTCAAGAATAGCAAGAATATGCACCTTATTTAGGTCAATGTATCTATTTTGGTGTAGGAGAAGATGAACAATCACAAAAAGGATGGCACTGGAAACCTTTCTATCCTGTTATTCTCCAATTCAAGTACCAGGGCAGACAGTCAACAAGTAAAGGCTTTTGTGTTTAAAGCCTATTCAGTGAGCTGTGCTAAAGGAATCTCCCGATGGAAGCTAAGAGTCTCTAAAAGCCTGCTCAGGTAGCACCTCTTGACACTCAAAGGCTATACACTATACAGAGTTCAACAGATCTCAGAAGTGTCCTTGCCTGACAAGCTGAGGTCTCACTGACAGTGCAAGATAGCCCTTGCTTGGGGTGCACCTGTGTAGTAGCTTGAGACCACCTTTCCTCAGGGCTGTCAGGCAGACATTTTTCCTCAGTACTGAGTCAGTAACACTCATTCACAGACAATCTCTGCACATCAAATTCAACACAACATCCTTTTGTTTGTGAGCAGCCCCTTTAACAGTTATCATCTTAGGCCCATTTCCTGCAGAAGGAGCACTTCCTGCCCCGAGAGGAAACCCAATTCCCCAGGGCTGCTGGACTGTTGACAACCAGCAGAAGTCAGAGCAGAAGTCGGTGTGTTGTAAGCAGCTCTCTATCTCCCATTCCCTGACCTCAGGACCCACAGACAGCTTAACTTCAGACTTATCAATAGCCGGGAAAGTGCTTCTCCTCCAGTGGTTTCAAATTTCAGGCTGGAGGTGAGCAAACTCTGACTTGGCTATCTCCTTGCCTTTCTCCATCTCTGCAGCATGTTACATATTAGGCAGCGAGCCATATTTAGCAAGGCTGCTTCTCTTCATAGTCAGTGCCCATGGGAGCTTTATGATGCGGCTGGAAGCCAACTTCATCTCTGCGATGGAGGTGAGGCAGAGAGAAACTGCAGGCTCTGGCATGCAAACTCCCATTCTTATTCAAATTGCTTTTCTGCCTCAGATAGAGCATGGCTTACTGGAATCCAAGCATCTCTAGGCTGTGTTATCACATTAAAGGAGAATGGCATTTTATACTGTTTAATTATGACCATAAGATTCCTGACAAGCTACCAGTGGGAGCCCATTCAAGCTGCCTGTATTGTACTATAGTTTCTGCAAATCCTGCAAGTCCATGTACTTAATTTTGTGCATTCAAATACAAGGCTACTTAGGATGTCTGCAAGCACCTCCTCTTCCCTCCTTGTATTACAGTCCCAGGAGATTTGACACCACCTTCTGCAGCATTGAAACCCACACTCCTATATGGTCACAGGTAGCAAATCTTATCTTTCTGTTTGACACCCATTTAGCAAAACTGCACACTCCTGTCATAGCTCACTGAAAACAGTACATCTATAATGCTTCTGAGTCACCAGTTTTCAGTTTCCTCCCTATCCAAGTCAGTCTGCTGACCAGATTAGCAAGGCAGCTGCAAGTGCAGCCACCAAGCCTCAAAAAGCAACAATGATAGCCTCAAAGAAAAACAAGCCATAATCTCACATTCCTTTTTTTTTTTTTTTTTTCTAACCAGTACCCAGGTTTTCCTGGATATCATCATCTCTCTCATCTTGCAGTGCTTTTAAGATATCAGAAGGGAAGATCTCTTATCTGCCTACAGCAGAGATGCCCTATCAGGGAACGATGAGAAAGGATGGCTCTCTTTGCAGGACATTTTTTACTGCTCCTTCCCTAATTCCCTCCCATCTGCCATCAAACAAGGTGTCAGCATCATCTCCACTCACTACCACTTGAAGGACCACTGCCACTTAAAAGCAGAACTTAGAAGCAGAGCTAAAGGGGGTCAAGTCAGTCTTCACAGGATTTAAAGGCTGGCACTATCGTGGCTTGGAACACAGCATTATTTTCCGATATTAATTTATGGAGTACCAGCAATGAGCATGGTAAAATTGCAAAGAGACAGACAATACATCCATGTTTATACTGGACCCAAAGAGAGACTATAAAGTGGCATTTGTGAGATGCTACTATAAAGAAAACAGAATTACTGTATCCCAAAATAGTAAGTCTCTCTTATTTGCAAGAAGCAAGACTATACTAGTGAAGTACACTGCAGCACTACACTGAGCAAAATTTAGTAAAACTACACCTAGAAGATGATTTTGACCTTACTAACACAAAAGCTTCACATGGAACATGGACTAGGAAAAATGTTCTAACACATTTGCTAAGTCTCAACCTCATTTATATATGTATACACACCCCTTAACAAGAAGAATTAATAAACTCAACAGAGACGCTTTAGTGCCAACTTGAACAACATCCACTGAAACAAGCACGATTTTAGACCTTTATGACTTCATAAAAGGATCTGTTTCCTTGCAGAAAACAAAGGAACAGGTTGAAGACTGCTTATTTAATGCATTACTATTTAAATACATTATGCAAAGCTAATTAAACAATACAGAAATCAACCGAACCAAAATTTAACATCCTCACAAGTTATTCTATGGAACTCACAGAAATAATGTCAAAGCACGTCCAGAATTTTTGTTCTTTGTCCAAGTTTGTATCAGCTTTATCCCTGTGAATTGCTACTGATCAGACTGCAGTGACAATTTGAAATACAGCCCTGGCTCACACGGAGCTGCAGCCCAGTCAAGGTACTCTTCTTTGGTCTTGGGATCTTTGGCTTCCTCTCCCATGGCATCAAAGCAAGTGCTGGCCTGTTCCCACTTGCAACACTGTGGGTGCCTGTGTATTTTCACTTATGGTTCCCAGATAACTGAATTTATCTCCTCATAATCAAGGGGCATTCGTTTATGAAAGGCATTTGGTAACCAAGTTTGTGTTCAGGCTGGTATTGGTATCCTCCCTCAACTCTGAACTCCTGCTCAGGCCACTATTTGTTTTGTCAGCGGTGGAAATTACTCAGGGCAATGATGTGCTGTTTGATCTGTGCTGGTTTTTGACTAGTTTTTGGCTTTAGACCTGTGCACAAAAACTGCAGGGCAGACAAAACATCTAATAGCCACCAAAAGCCATTTGCATTCAGGATTCCATGGCTATCTCCTATTACATGTACAATACCCAAGTCTATGATTACCTTCCAAAGAAAGCTAATACACGCGCTCTTGATAACCTGGTAATATCGCACTTTTCCACAGTCCAGAGCCAAAGAAAGTGACCTGCTGATTTACCAGACAAATTCTCCTCTGTTGCAGGTTGCTGACATTTGGCTCCCATGATGGGCAATACACAGTAGTCACATGCCCTATGAACTCTTGCAGTTTATAATGAAAACAAGTCCACAGCTCCATTTTGGGCTAGTCTGAACCACTTACCTGCTCACTCTGCAAAAAGGGTTAACCTGAGAAGCAGTGAACATGCTGCTGTGCTGTCTCACCCTGATGCCTGCCTCTTTTCTCAAGCTGTTTAACAATGCAATCCGTAATCATAGATCCCTGAATACACCAAGCTCTGGGCACTCTTCCAAAATAAATAGAACCTTGCCACTAAGTATTTTTTAGAAGAAAAAACAGTGAAAAAAAGGGTGTCTCTCCTGCTAAACAACACAAGAACAAGTGAGTTTTTTTTTTTAAGGAGAAGAGTGATTAAACAACAGAAGAGTCAAAATTTTGATCTCTAACCAGACATAAGCTGCGACTTGGGCAGTTGTGTGCAGAGGGAAGGAAGGGTGTGACTAGAAAGAAAAAAAAAGGTCAAGAAGAAGATGCCATCTAGCATTGCACGTGAAGTGAAAGTACACACATCTCTTTCCCTGTCTCCAGCAGTCTGGAGTAGGAAGCCTCTTAAGTTTCTATGTCTAATGTCTCAGATTCCTTAAAAGAGACATTTTGCATAATTTTTCCATAACTCTTAACCTCTGGTAAATGAAGGTGATACCTGAAATACAGTTTTGCAGACAGGCATCTGATCAGACTTTAGCTCTTTCCTTACTATGTCTCTATTTTCCTCTTCCTGTGTCTCTGCCCTTCTCTCCACTGTTCTGCCTGGTCATTCTGAGCTACTTTCCTTCTCGTTTTCATTTTGCCCTGTGTTTTCATTGCCCGTATTGCCTTGTTTCATCTTCCCATCCCAAAGAAGGCTCCATGCTCCTCAGGGAAGGGAGCCTACTCTAGTCCTTTCTGGGCTGCCTGTCTACTGTTATCTGTTCAAGGACAGCTGGACGAAGCAGGGGTCAGCACCTAGGACTAACAAACTATGACCTAAGCACAGACTCATTACACCTCAGTTTAGTATTTACAACCACTGCAGGGAAGAACAAGGATGAGAGTAGGTTATAAAATCTGTGTATCATGGCAGACAGGTTGTGCAACAGTCTCAGAGTTCCCTAAGACATTACTAGATACTCAACAATCTATGTTCAAAACAGGTCAGCAGAAGGGGAACAATGGGGGAAAAAAGGGTATCCAGACCTCCTCATCCAGAATGTCACAAGCCAAACGGATGCGGGACACATCAACAAGGTGGGGCTCAGATTTCAACTTCCTGGAGCGCAGGCTCCACAGCTTCACACATGAATTATCGAACCCAGCAGCGAGCAGCTTGCTGTTTGGTGAAATCTCTGCAGTGTTCAGCAACTGCTCCGTGTTATAGAAGGCATAGAAGCAGATGGTGGTTAAGGAAGGGGGCCCATCCTTGACACGTTTAATGCTGTCCTGCAGTAAATCCAGCGCTGCCTCGTTCTGCAGAATGGAAGCTGGCACGTCACTGGGTTCCAGGCCGTTGCTCTCGTTGCGTGAGGAGCTCCCACCGGCATAGAGTTGGTAGTCAGTCCTCTTGGCGGGCTGCACATCCAGGTGAATGTGCAAGGTCAGGACTTTGCACAGGGCGTTGTTGTTGTCACTTTGGAGGTAGCGAAGAAGGTAGTTGTAGCTGTCCTCTTGAAGGCGGATGACGTATTTGTTGTCCAGAAAAGCCCGGAGCTTCAAGTTGGACAGGATATCTTGAATAGTCATGGTAGTCTGCAACTGTTCAATGATATCCTTCTGGCTGGCGTTCTGCAAGAACATGCCATGGAAGCGGCTGTAAAAACTGTCCACTGTGCTTTTTAGGCCATTCTGGACCATGTTCAGATGGAGGTAGACGAAGAGGGGATATAGAAGAGGCATCACTTCATGGCTGTGCTGAGAATCTGAATCTATATAAAAAAACAACAACAAACTTTGAATGACTTCTCAAATCACTTCCTACTGGGAATAAAATAGAGCAAGGATGATGACTGAGAAAGCCTTGACAGTGACATCAGAGAGCAAGCAAAAAGAGACATTTGTTGGCACATCTAAGCGAACCTCTTCTGTCACCTAAAGGAAGCACAACAGAGATTACTACTTCAGTGAGGTATCTTGTCAGAACAATATGCAGATATTTCAAAATTCTTTTCAGGTGTGGGACAGCTAAAAATATACTACCTCATAAAATACATGACAGTTGAATTTTCCCCATTTCTTTCAAGAGAAATAGTATGTCCTTTGTGCCCTACTTTTATTGTGATAAATGAACTTTAAAATGTATTACTTATATTTAAAAGAATATTTTAAGTGTTTAAGCCAGATTAATATTATTAATATTTAATTATTTACCTAGCTTGACTGGCCTGAGTTTTGGTGGCTTTTTTTCTCTCAGATTCAGTAAAACATGAGTGTGGTGCTTTGGATGGAACTGATTAGTCTTCAGGAGAAAGGAAGCTACAGTTTCCAGAATGTACTTCAATATGCTCTGCTCTTGTTTTATTTCTGTGCCTGCTCATGTACATGCTTTTCTCTCTCTGCCAAGGCAAATCCCAGCAGTAATTCTTAGTACACAGTGTAACAAACCCCGATTAGGCTGTGCTGTACCTTGCAGAGGCTGATCTGTGCAACAGCTCCACCCCTCCTTCTCCAGCTTCTCTGGGGCTGGTTGCCAGCTGCAGGGAGCTGTGAGGAGTGGAGCCCTGCTGAACACCATAGCAACAAACAAGGCCACAATGAGTTACTACCACAGGACCAAATGGTCCAAATTACTGGAAAACAAATAGGCACTGCTGATCTTTAAACATTTGCTGATCCTCAAAATGCAAAAGGCATTGCTGCTTTTCAACATGCTCTTCCCTCCTGCCACTCACCAATGCATGTTCTCTTTTCTCCCTTTCCATTAGTTTATTTTTCATTTGTGCTGAGCACTCTTCCAGACTTTTTCTAGTCCATCCTGTGCCTCTCTCATTTCTACAGGAGTAACTACAAAGTATGTGTGGTGTGCAGCATATACATATGTATCTGCACACTTGACCATCACCCTCCTTCCTATACCACTGAAACTGGGTCAAAGCCAGTGAAAACAGTGATCTGCGCATAGTAAAAGCTCTAAGGAGTCAGCAGGTCTCTTTTTTCTTCAGGTGTACTAGTCCAAAAATGAAACTTTGCAGTAGGAGAAAAAGGGAAGAGATGGGAAGTTGGCAGAAACAGGAACAAAGAAAATGTTCCCTAGGAACATATGAGGAGGTTACAGGAGTTGGGTCTGTCTAGCCTGAAGAATAAAGGGGTATTCAACTGCTTGTCTTCACTACCCAGTGGACATTATGCAGGAAAAGGAGCCAGCCTCTTCTCAGAGGTGCTCAATGGAAGGACAACCAACAGGCAAGCTGCTGCAAGGGAAATTTTCACTGAATTGCAACAGGGCCCCAGAGATGCACAGCAGTCTCCAGAGTGTTTGATTTTCTAAACCTGACTGGAGAAGGCTCTGAGCAACCTGATCAAAACCCTCCTCTTGCCTTGCTTTGAGCAGCTGGTTGAACTAAAGGCTAGTTAGTTAAGTTACTCCATGTCACTAATCCCCTGCCCAGTCCTCAGTGGGGCAGGCATCACAGAAATGGGAAGTGTCCTGCTGTGCCTTGTGGCTGGTTGGCAAGCTACTCCTTTGAACAAACAGAGGTAGTTCATGTGTGTAAGATATCGAACTAGAGCGAGAGGGACAAGAAAGATGAAAGAAGGCAACCTGAACACCAAAACCTAGCACTTCATCAAGCACTGAGCAAGCACTTCATTAAGCACTGAACAGATCTTTCGTACTTCTAAACATCTATTAAACCATAAAGATTTACTTCGAATACTAAAGTGCAAAGGTATTGAACTGCTGTAGGTAGCAAGGCTCCAAAAATTCACTGTTTTCTGCCTTTGCCTTCCTGCTCCCTTCCCTTCCAAAATTATCAGAAATAACAATACTTCATATGTTATGCACACTGGGATAAAATCCCTACACTGGACAAATACTGTGTGCGACAACTTCACTTTCCTTGGTACTATTCTTTAAAAATTCTACCTGCTTTCTTCTTCCCGTGTTGGGAACTTATAGAAGAAATAAGGATATTCCCAAGAGTATCTTTTAAAAACAATTATTGAATAATTATTTTAAAAAAAGTCATGATTTGCCTTCTGCATTGTTACTGAGTAAGAATTTTTTTACTTTGCTGTATTGCTCCAGTCTCAAAGCCAGTATAACTGAATTTAAGGGAACAGATTCTCCCTTAAAAATCCAGACCATCATAAAAACAAGCCAATTATGGATAAAATTAAAAACATTAAACTAGGGGAACAGAGAACAACAGTCATTTCTTAGTTACTTGCCTTTTACATAAAACACTAATTTTCCTTCCTGTCCTGTGTAAATAGGGTTTTGTCTAGAAGACCTACAAAGGACAAATGCTTGAATAAGAAGGGGCAAAGAGCCAGCTATCTACAAAACTCAAAGCTATTCAGCACACAGAAAATAATCAAAAAGAAAAATGAAATATTTCTATTTTAACTAAAATTTCAAAACTAGAAATCAAAACATTGTTAGAGACATGATTTTGAATTTTATTATATTGCCCTTTACCCATTTTTTGTCATTTCAAAGTCAGCTACTTTCTTCTTCCTTGCTCCCTGATTTACCTGTCAGAAAATTGCGTAATCGTCCAAACTGTACTTCATATTGCTGTGGCTCCGCCAGGCAGGGAGCTGCAGACACGACATTGGCACAACCAGACTCAGATTGGACTGTGAAATAAAAGAAGGAAAAATCATATGAGGATTTAAGGATTTTTACATATGTGTCTGAAAACAAAGCTTCTCATAAATCCAAGGTATGCAGCTACTCAGATGACATTTCATCTCTCAAACTATCCAAGTATGACATAGTCCAAAGCATTTAAACATGGCATTAACCACCTAAACAGATCATGAATGAGAAAATACACTGAAAGCCAAAACTCACCCTAAAAATCTCAGCAACTCACCTGCTCCACCCAGAACACATTTTTATGTTTTCAAATACAACCTTAAATTCCCAAGAAATTCAGAGTAACAACCGTCACAGACCTCTTAGAAGTTTTACAATGGTGGTTTTACAATTTTATACCCAGAAAAGATGAGGAAAGCAACATACAACTTTCTCCAAAATACAGTTTCTTTTTCAGCGAGTCCCACCAATCATCATGAACAAGTCTAAAGTGACACTACTTCAGATTCTCAAATTTCTTGTCCCAGTCATTATAACTTACAACAAATTATAATCATTATCATTTATTAACTCTCAGAGAGATGGTGGAGAAAACACCGAATCTCTAAGCAAACAGTAATTTTTAAGCAAAATGTGCCCTCCTCCCTGAGCATTTTAAGTTAAGGGGTAGCTGGCAAATAACCACAAACCCAGTTGTTATGGTCTCCTCAGACTGTGTTAAACTGTTTTTCAGAACCAGACTCTGCAAAAAGTGGTTCTGAACTGTTTAGAAACAGAATTGACTTCTCCTTCTCTGGCAGCAAACCTTTGCTGTTCTGCTAATGGCCTGGAATCTGCAGGGGACCTTGTGCAAGTTTATAGACATGCATCAAGAAACCCCAAGCCCATGCAAATACCAGTGATTAGAAACCCAATTCTGCTGTTCTAAACAGAGCACAAGAGGGCAAGGAGTTGTACTACTTTCCTTTCCAATTTTTTTTTTCACATCATGACTCTCATCCCCTCCAAATTCCCTATTTTTATTACTTTCACTTCAATTTATTTCTGTCTCTCTTGCTCTGCCATCACTTTCTATCCTCTGCCTTTCTACTCCTGATTGATCGGGGGGCTTTTTGTTCCAGCATTTGGCTCATGCACAGAGGCACAAGTCTGCCAGCCCTGGAAGTCTATAAACAACATTATCAAATGTTCACATGCTAGAGAGATAGGCCAGGCTCCAGCTCATCTCAATGCCTCTAATTAGAAAGAGATCAGCACATGGTACACAGGCAGCCTGTCACTATTCTTCCCCCACTCCTCTCTCTCTGGTAAGACACAGATTTACCTTCCTTCAGCTTATGTAAATACAGGAGGTAAGCTGTATTGTGTGTTGTTTGGCAAGCAGAATTCAGCTTCTGAAACAGAGAGATGGGCTGAGCTCATCATCTTCTCTTGGGAGAAAAAAAAAAAACAAACCAAAACACCAAAACCAGATTCCAGCACCAATATAATATCTCTTAAATCAGTTTAGATATAAACAAATACAACTTGCTGAAAGGCACAGCTACACAGAGCTTTCTACAGCCTGGCTGCTTCAGAAACTCGAAGAAGGTAAGAACTCCAGGCTCACATACTGGTACTACTCAACAGCTAAAGTAAAAAACTCTGCTATTTGGCTGTAAAATTGAATATAATCAATATTCAGCATGAGAAAGCAAACTGCATTATGCACACATAGTAACTCAAGAATACTTAGTGACAGCTTCCATGTCACCCATACAACTCTTTGTAAAAGCAAAGAAATACAGAAATATGAGGGCTTGTCTCATCATGAGGCTATCACAGGATTACATGTAACAGTCACAAAGATCTGGTGGTCTCATTTCTGCAGGAATGGGAATGGCCTGCCACCTTGCTCATTCTATGCAAGCACTACTCATTGGCCTAGACTTTATGAGATATTTTCTTCATGCCAGAACTTTCTCTGCATAAGCAACTTAGTTCCGAAATTAAGGTGTACTTCATGCTTCAGAAAGTGGAGTATTATCTTTGTCTACCTGTCCTGAAACAGTGTGATTGGGCAACCATTATTGCCTATTCTTTTAGTAATGATGCTAGAGGTCATTCCCATCCAGCAAATGGTAAATGAACCCTACATAATAGACAGTTCTAACAAATTCCAACTATTTGCCTTCCCAAAACTTTAAACCAATGAGAACTGCAAAAAGGATCCAGAAGTCAACTGATTCTAAAACAAGAGTAAAATTTCATGCACGTTTTCCACCTGGCAGAAATAAAATGCCAGCTATATCTTTCTCACACATTAATAAACCTACCACAGTTTCTTTTCCACCTTCTCCAGTGGTCATAAGAACATCTGTTGGAAATATCTGCTCCTTCATATCCAGTAAGTGTGGCCAGCTATGCAACCTGATAGGAAATTCAAAGGAACTCACTCCTAACTCAGGGATATGGACAGTACCCTCCTGGTCTTGTGTGTTGGCTACCAGCAGAATTGCTTCCAGTTAACAAATGTGGGGCTACTATAAACATTGTGTAACAGCAATTGATTCCTATTTTTGGTGAGTGTGATATATAATTGTACAATATTTCAGCCAGTCATATGTGCTAACAGTGCTATGTGTGGTATTAGAGGAACCTGTTCCTTGGTCACTCACTCTGTTCTTGTTTTCTAGAGAAATATGGGATAATCACAAGGAAGCTCTGTGCTGTATTTTACTGCAGATATAATCAGACAGAATTCTAGATAATCTCATCTGAGCTCCCGCTCCCACAGAAAAGGTTGGACCAGATCATCTTCCAAGGTCCCCTCCAAGTGTCTCATTCACACAGGCTAATTAATTTAAAAGTCAAACAAAAGAACTGAACATAAAAAAAGGGGGTTTGCTAAGGAAAAGGCAAAAATATCTTCAGAAAAACACATTTGATCACTTTCTCCAAAATAAAGCACTTCAGGCTCTGCAATCTGCTCAGTTTTTACTCAGTTCACAAAACTGAGATGACTGCAGGAGAAAGTATTTTCAGCATCTGTTGTCAGATTAAGTAACAAGCTCAGGTTTGCTTTTCTAACAGTCATTGATGGAACTGCAGCATGCTTAATGAGAGCTCACTGCAAGCACATTTGACAAGAAGTAGTAAGCAGCTGAACACATGAAAGCAGCCCATTTTCAGTTCTAATGAAAACTGATTACTAAATTCTCAATCACCATCCACAAAATCCATGCACTGGCAAGAGAATACAGACTAATATGAAATTTACTAATAACATTTGGTGGAAGATCAGTAAAAAGACAAAACCCAAACAAACATTCACACCCTTTACTGAAATATTTCTTTTCTGCATGTGCTCATGCAAGGGCTTGTAATCCAGTCCATCTTCACTACTTTAGACACTTCTGGGTCCTCCTCATGTGGCTGGTATCACCTTCTGAGCATGTTTTGACACTGACCTTTCTACCCATTTCTCAAATAAAATCTCCCATTGAAAAACAATTCAGCAGTTTACTTTGTTTCATTCTTTCCCCACCTTCCCCAGCACTTTTTCAGACGTTGCAATAAACTTTTGATAGTTAGGCTGAAAAAAGCAAGGTAACAGAAAGAACTAAGACGTTAAGTTGCTTCTTATAATGAAATATTGTCCAATTTCCTCCAGGCCACTAAGGGACATTCACCTTCACGTCACCCATCTTTGGATGGTTAACTATGGTAAAATACTCTAAAGGTGGAAAATCTGTTCCTGTACCCAGTCTTATCTAGCCACAAACACAGTCATCTCGCTACTAATATTTTGTCAAATACAAGAACCTCCACCACTCACCTTTGTATGAGATGCTGTCATAATTGACAGAAAAAAGTTTCTCCTTTTTTTTTTTACCCAAAATGTCAGCCCCGTATTTTCTATTTCTTTCACAAGTAAATTTCATCTCTATAATGTCTGCACAGCTTTCATCCTTCCAATACTTCTATGTGCTCAAGCAGCAGCAGAATTTGTTAAAACAAAAATAATAATTACAATGAAAACTGTCACAGACAATTTGGAAAGCAAGCAGTGTGGCAGGATTCAAAAGTCTTTGAGAAGAAAGTTTATCTCCCTGCATGCCTTGTCTCATCCACTGAAGACTTTGTTTTTTTCCCCCAAATGACAGAGCAGACTTCTTGTAACTATAAAACTGACTATGCCAGAAAAAGATATAGCCTTATCACTTTAATTTCACATGATATAACTCTGCTGGAGTACAAAAGTACAACAGAATTTCCTGCTTCTACTTCTTTTCTTATCTAGGTTCTTCTCTCCTTCATTCCAAAGAACCACTACTCAGCAGACTTCATGTTATTTGGAATAAAATATACGTATTTTCCACTACCCTCACATGGTATTTCAGCCTGATGTTTCACTGACTAGGAATGTCACCTTGTTACACTTCCACCCACATTTTCATTCTTCGAAAGTTCCTAATTCACACCAACTTAACAGTGAGAAATTTCTTAATTTCAAAAGGAGAAATGTCCATATGTGCAGACAAACTGATATAGCTGCCAGCACACACTCTCAGAACTCTGCCAAGAAGTAGTCATGGAAAATACGAAAGGATTACCTGTGAGATTAGCTGCCATCTCTTCAGCACTCTGACACAGCCTCAGCCCTTGTTTCAGGGGACCTTCTGAGTCCACATACTGACGGCGCTTGAGGTAGCAGGACACTGCCATCTGAATCTGCTCTGTGCGTACGCGTTTCATGACCTCAAAAGATAAGAAAGAGGTGATGACGCTCTAACAGGGTAAGCTGAGATCAACGTTGGTTGTAGCTGCTTTAATATTGATAGAAGACAAACATCTCCATATTTTCATTGCTGAAGTATGGAACACGACCTTCAAGGATTTGTCTCTCAGTACTACGGCCTAACTAGACATTTTGTAGACTCCTGAAGATATTTTGCTGCCTAATTCTACGAATTTCACAGAGGAATCAAAAATAGTTTTGAGGATTCTGGACTAAAACTGCAATGGTGAACTGAAGCATTTTTGTTAAAAACAGCTCATAAAAAGGGAATGTCTCTCCTCTTTGAGTTTTGACAGCAGCAGTTGGAGTTATTGTCAGTCATTTGCTGCTTCCTCTGCTTGACCAACCAACAACAATAACAACAAAAAACTATAGAAGATTCAGTGGAATCAGAAATTAACATACAAAGATGGAAATTTTGGAAACATAATGCTTTACATAGCAAATCTGTTTAAGGAGTCCAAGAAGCAATAGCTTATTGGCTGAACTTAAAGGTTAGAGCCTGACTTCTAGCACTTCACTCAGACAGGTTCTCCAGGAAAAAAAGAGGGAAATTAAAAGCAGAGCCTTCTGTCTTTGTCACCTGCCTTGACCTATCCAGGCTTCCCTCCTCTAAAAGTTTGAAACAAAAAGAATCCTTTTAAGGTTTTTTAATATACATTTAGGAAGCCATCCTCACAAACACCACTTGGAAGTACCTCAAAATCAAAATGAGTCCAACGCTGCCTTTTAACCCCTGGCTTGTAATAAAGGAGCCGCATTAAGATGAATGCAATAGCTCCCTTGCTATTTTGGTAATCACTGACTGCACCAATCATAATAGCCACTGACTTTACACAACAGTCTAGATAACCTAGAAGGCTCTAAATAAAGTAGAAAGGCACAGGGGTTTTTTTCCTATCACAATACCAGGTAAAGGCTGCCTAGAGAGAGTTCAACACCTTACAGCCCCACTACCAATGACAGGAATGTTTCCTGAGTGCTAGTGCTTCCTGGTTTCAGCAGGAATCTGATGAAACACAACTTCTCTGAGAGAGACAAGAATGTCCTTCCTCCCTTTCTAAGAACCATTATTTCTACCAAAAGGACAGCTTTAAAAACATTATTCCAAATGAGTTTTTTCTAATACCCATGCACAGTTTAGTGCTTAATTCCACTTGTTAGAACAATAACTCTTCTGTGAAGTTAGGTACAAATGGATGAGGATGCAAGGTTTCAGCAATAGTTCACTTTCAACAGATATAGGGAATTGCACACCCACATGTTTGGGTGAAAACCTTAAAAAGATTCCAATTTGTTCCTACAGGTTAAATAACTGTTGAGAGTGGGGAAGGGGCACCAACAGGTGGGAGTTTTCAAAGCATTTGCAGATAGACCCATTAAAATAAGAAGTTTTCAACACCTTTTTTCACTCCAAAAGCAAACTTCCTTTTTATCTTCCCTGCAGTTAAAGAAGTCATATCTGAGACACTGTCTCAAGAGTTACACTTCTGCTGCACAAAACTGCAGGAAAGACAGAACTCTTATCAAGACCACAAAGAAGAGTGGACACAAGGATGGACCAGCAACTTAGCACCCTCCTAAAAAACACCCTTAACTAAGCTTTCACAATGTATTGTTATCATTCTGCATTTCAGCCAGCAGCTGAAATGGACTCATGTAAAAGTGATTTGTCCAGGTCTACATCAAGGCATTTAGGCAATAAATCGAGGCATTTATGCAATCTGTACAGTTTCTTGCTACCCTATGTACTCCTCCCTGCAGTCACAGTAGGGGATGTTACCAGCAGTAACTCAAGGAGGATTTTTTCCCTACTCCCAGGTGACACAACAAAAACTACCTTAAGGAAATGCGTCTTCACCAAGAAACACCCATTGGCATCAGACACACTGTCACCCATACTCTAATTTCAGCTCTTTGCTTCTTCCTTCACTTTGCCTTTATACTTCACATTCAGATTACAAAGAACAATGTCACCGAGGCAGAAAAAGCATTCATGAAAAGTGCAAAAGCAAAACCAACACTCCTACAGATATTCTTTATTGTGCCCTTTATCAAAATTAAGAGTGTATCATAAAATAAACATAAGGATGGAAACACCTTCAGCCTGGTTCAAGCTATGCCAATTCGCAACAGGTTAATGATGCAGAATTTAAAGGCATAAAAGGACAAGCCTGCCATTTTAAACTTTCAATCGAATTTAAGACTCTAGCTCTCATAACTGAAGATAATCTCCAAAATATGTAACAACTGAAAGCATATAGAGTTCCCTGTCCACAAAATGCACAAAGCTTGAAACAATTGTTCAGACGTCCCAGCTGTTTCATGCTCCTTGAACAGCCAAAGAGAATAACAAATACTAATGTCATTAACTAATTTTACTGATAAGCAAAATACATAAGGAAAGAGAGAGGAAAGATCACATTGTGAGAATGCAGAGCTACAATGCAGTATCTTCTGCAGTGTTCCAAACTGGAGCACTGAAAAAACGTTAAGTTAGTTTTTTCTGAAAAAAAACACTGGGAAAAAAAAAAAAAAAAACAACCAGAGCAGAGGCTAATAACACAAAACACATCACAAATTCCTCCTTCTTGGAAAAGCTAGAAATTAGTTGTGAACTAAGCATTGGGCCAAGGAAATTATTTTCCCGCCTATGCTACATTTCAGGTACAGGTTTAGGCAGATTCCACGGCCTTGAAATAATCGTGGTACAGACATACTAAAAAGATCTTAAAAACTAGCACTGGAAACACTGCTTTTAAAGACTCTATATTCCTGTCCTGACACTTGGACAGCAGTCTCTTTCTTCCAACAGACTGAGGAAAGACCTGCGAGCATCAGAGAGCTAAGTTAAAAAACACCCAACCCCCAAACCAAAAAAACCATAAACCAAAAGCAGCTTTTGAATATTCTCTAATATGCACCCTGTTTCAGGCCTCAGTTATGGACAGCAAAAAAAAATCTCTTATCCTTTATCACCACAGGTGAAATCTGGTGCCAAGCAACAATAACAGGTCTCAACTTTTAATTTTGTGACATTAGGATAATCGGAGATTTTGTAAATTTCAGAACAAACGAGATAAGGATAAACTGCTATGAAGATAACCATGAACTCAAAGCCAAGGGATGTCGCACATGCAGCAGCTGCAATTCACAAAAACACACAAGTAAATCTGACAAGTTGACTTGGAGCATGGTGGTGGTGCAAAATAGGAAAACAGGATAGCAGGAACTACGGAGAAGGCTTTTGCCTGACCAGTGGCATTCATGTGAAGAGGCAGAAAGGGAACAGCTGTGATTTTAAAAGAGCATGAATCCATTTGCATTTGGACCGAGATCTGGCTCACAATCCAGGAATGACGCTTTGCCAATTCCACATTATTTCCCCCCGACCCCCCCCCCGCGGCCCCAAGGCGGTGCCAAGCAGCGCTTCACCGATGTCCTGTGCGGGACACGCTTTACTCCAGCCCACTTCACACCACCTCGGCTCCAGCTCCACCACCCCTGGGCCCTTCCTGGCCCG
>VZSR01003807.1:1685190-1711030 GCA_013398615.1 Brachypodius melanocephalos | reverse complement strand
AAAAAAAAAAAAAAAAAAAAAAAAAGGAGGAAAAAAAGAAAAGGGAAGAGAGATGGCGCGATAAGAAGACGCTCACTAAACCCACGCACTTTCGAAGGGAAAGGAGGGTATCACGAGCACAGCCCTCCCCGCGACCTCCGGGCGCAGGGCACGCGCCCGGCCCCGTCCGCAGCCGGGGCTGCCCCAGGGCCGCGCCTGTGCCCGAGGTGCCCCCGCCGGCCTCCCGGGAGCCGCCGGCCGGGCCGGGCCTGCGGGCCTCCGCCACGAGGCGGCCCGCGGGACGCCCGGGCCCTGCTCCCGGCGCCGGCCCCGCCTCCCATGCCCCCCCGTGCGGGCCCCGGGCCGCGGCCCCGGGCCGGTCCCCACTCACTGAGCATCGCAGGCTGCGGCAGGCGGCGGGAGGCAGGCGGGGGCCGGCGCGACCGGGGAGCGCTGTCACTGCGCCCAGCGGCGCCGGGCGCTGCCGGCGAGCACGCCGCCGCTGCCGCCTCCCCTGCGGGCCGGTGCCGGTGGCGCGGCCGGTGCTGCCCGGGGCCCGGCGGGCGGCGGCGGCCGCTCCATGGCCCGGCTGACACACGCCGGGGCGGGCGGGAGCGGGGCCGGGGCCGCGCAAGCGCCCTCTGGCCGCCAATGGGCGCGGGCTCCCCCCAGCGCGCCGCCTCCCGCGCTCGGCGCTCGGCTGGCGCGGCTTGGCGGGCGCAGAGGCCGGCGGGCACGGCCCGGCAGTACCGGGTGCGGGGAGCGGGCAGCCACGGCCCTGCGAGCGGAGGGGAAGGCGAGTGGGACCGGGGGCTGGTGGGAGAGAGGTGGGAGCTGGGCAGCGGGGCCGTGGGAGGCTGGCGGCAGGAGGGGCGCTTGGGCCCCGAGCGGTGCCACGTGCGTGAGTGGGTGAGTGCCGGGTCCGGGGCCGCTGCCCGTCCGACCGCCTTCTCCTTGCTTGGCGTTTCTTCCAGACGCGTGTCTGCCTCCTCGCTGTTCCCACGTGCCGCCCCCATGGCAGCGATCTACTCTGGGGTTTACCTGAAGCTGAGAAGCAACAAGACTTCTTGGGAGGACAAACTCAAACTAGCCCGGTTCGCGTGGGTTTCTCATCAGTGCGTCCTACCTAATAAAGAGCAAGTGAGTACTTTTTAGTGGTGAACAATGATGAAAGAAGAAAATACCGATGGCGGATTACTGCAGTGGATGAATCAGTTCTTAAAGTCCAGATCTAGCTTCTGGCTAGCTGATAGCACTGTAAATATAGCGCTGATTTAGGATTGTGATCAGCTCTTGATTTCTTTGTCGTTACATGAAATGTTTTTATAACAACGTATTACAGGTAGCTTCAGCACGAAGACCTGCATTCGTGCAGGATAGAAGAAACTTTATCGTAGAGAAGGCGGTGCCTGGTGTTCTGTCTCTGAGAGACGCAAGAAATCATTGTCTTCACAGCTGTCATTGCCATTGGTATTATGTTAAGTACAGGATGCTCTGAAGTCAGATGTTTTTGGTCATAGTTCAAAATAAGAACTTCAGGATGGGAGGACTGACTGTAGCTATGGGTGTTTTCTCTGGGTGCTCAGAATTGTTGTGTGTGAGTAAAGAGCAAACAGTGGATTCATGGACTGCTGCTTGGAAGGTGATTTGGTTTTTTCTTCATGGAACCTAGTCTGTCTCCTAAGTGTTTTGTTTTCACCCCGTTTCTTGAAGGTCTGTGCAGTGTTTCCCTGGGTTAGGGGTGTCTTGTCCTATTCCTCCAGTCCTGGTAGTACTTTGGGGTCTAGAGTTTGCACATCTGAGATCTGTGTTTTGGTTTCTTGTTATTTCAGTTACTTAGAATATTAAACTTAGCCATACACCACAACTTCAGTTTTAAAACAGTATTTAGTAGATTTCAACCTTTTCCAGTTTGCACTCATCTAAATTCCTAGGCCTGAATTTCTAGGTAGTGAGTTTAAACATATGAAGAGAAGGATGTGAGTGGAATAGCAACTGTCAGAAAGTGAAAACCAGCTGATTCACTGAGCACTGATTTAAAAGACTGCATTTGCTAACGAGTATCAACTGTTAGAATTAGAATGTTGTCAGATTAAAGGTGTTCAGTGCTGAAAGCTGTTTGGGGATGGTGCATGCAAGCACAGGTCCAACATTAGGTATAGAGTGTAAGCTCTTAGGAATTGAAACCTTTGGGAGCAGACTGCTCACTCAGAGGCTGTTCTGCTTGGATGTAGCACAGTTCTCAAGGCACAAATGCTGTAACTGTGAAGAGGTCCTGCTTTTGTCCTGTTTTTGCTTGGGGATTGTTAAAGATTTCTTCTTTTCTCTTCTGTTAACAGGTTTTACTTGATTGGGTAAGCCAAACGTTGGTTTCCAGCTACAACAAGAAACTTAAACTGGAGGATGAATTTGTTGAAAAACTCTGGACATTTCTTGACAATGTTATCCATAGTAAAAGACTACAGGATCTCTTAAAGAGTGGGAAGACAGTTGGTCTCAATTCTTCAGTTGCACAGGTAAGTATAACTGTGGATATCTGGTAAAATTCTAGATAGCAATGTGTATCTCTTACAGTACTTGACTCTTCCTCACAGTGATGTTGCATGAAATATGTATTAATCTGATCGTTTGCAGGATCTATACTGGAAGTTTCTCTATTTCTGTCCTGCAATACAGTTTGTATTTGTGCAGCCCTAAGGTTAAGAATGGTAGAATTAGTGAGTGGCTGCAAAGGCAGTGAAAATGACCCTTTTGGTTTTGATCAGATTGAAGGGAAGCAAGCAAAGATTGTCTTTACATGTAGAAATTGAACTACAAAGTGTGGAGAATTGGTTGGATGAAATCTGTGCTTCAGAGATACTACACTGAAAATGTGCCAAATTTAAACATGGTCTGGGTATGAAAACCTGTCTGAATGAAGATTAGGTCAGAGGTACAGGACAGGGTGGTAGAGGGTTGAGTGGGAAGAATTTAAGGGTCTGTTTTAGTCCAGAAGTGTTCCAGCTGAGGAGCTAGAACCTTATACCACAATAAGGTGTAAGAAGACAGGTGAGGTTCTTGACAAAATAGAGGCAGATTTGTGAATTGTTGCTGAATTTGTTTGCAGACGTTATCTGAAGGTGAGAAAAGGGAGCATGTGAAAAATGGATTGAAGGAGAAAACAGCGGGGAAATACACATAAAGTTTGAGAAAAGGAAGAGAAACACAACATTATTTCCCTACAAATGTGTATCCCTCAAAGAGAGCAGAGAGTAGTCCTTCACATTCCAGATATCAGGATCAGAAGCTGTCTTCTTTTCAAATGTAAAGATGATATTTAGTCATGGACATTCTTACTAAATAAGCTCTCTCTATCAGAGCAGCGATGCGTATTGCGTGTAGGTTTTTTGTTGTTGGGAGCATAATTTTTGGGGACCATTCAAGTAGGGAAGAAATATACCTCTTCTCCATTTCTGCAGGATGAACTATTAGTATTTTGTATGGATAGTCTTATGCTGTTGCCAGTAGTGCGCACAAGGGCTTCCTTACTCATCTGGTGCTGCAAGATGCAAGAAGTGCAGCTTCTAGTTTGAAACCTATGGTGTGAGAGGCCCAGCAGCAATCGTTGACATGTCCCTCTTGCTTGCAGCACAGCTCACAGAAGGTGTTGCTGGTTCATTATGATGGGCTTTATCTTTGCATGCTAAATTGACTAGTTTTTGGGGTTTGTTTTTGTTGCTTTTTTCAGGTCATAAACAAAAGGTTATCAGAGGCCTGTTCTGAAAAAACACAGCAGAGCCTTGGCACCGTGCTGAGCTGCTGCAGTGGCATCCTTTCTACTCCTTCACTGTCCATCATTTATACAACAAAGTGTGAGCTTTTGGTTGATCTCCTCAGCAAGCTGTCCAAGCTGGCATGTCAGCAGCTGGCTTCTGATGATGCTGTGGGCTCCCAGTTGTTCAGTGTCCTCCAGCTTACCTTTGCTCAGTACCTCCTGTTGCAGAGGCAGCAAACCAACCAAACACGTGTGTTTGGGCTAGTGACAAGTCACTTACTGCAGCCATGTTTGCTCCTGAGGCACTTGCTGACTGTGAGGAGCTGGACACAAGCGGATGATAACCACGTGCATCAGCACCTGAGCGGAGAAATACGAAGCCAAATAGAAACCTTACTGCAGGCTGGGTTATTTCAGCCTGAGCTTTTCTCATCCTACAAAGAAGAGCTGCTGCCAGAACAGCAAAAGAAGAAGGGAGCTCTCAAAACTCTTTTGCTACCAGTCAACACAGTGCAGACCAAGCTGGGCAGTGACTTGTGTGAACCTGCCGTCCACAGAGCTGTTGTGGCCAGTTCGGTGTCCCTGCTGTATAAGCTCTTTCTGGACTCGTTCTGTAAGGCAGAAAACCACCTTGTGTGTTTCCACATGCTCAGCAGGCTTTTTGGCTCTCTCAGGCTCTCTGACCTGCAAGAGGAGGGGAGGAGCGATATGCTCTCCCCTGTGGACTGGAGCACGGAGCTGCTTGCTTTGGAGCAGCTTCTGAGCTTGGTGCTCAGCAATGACATCTATAACGTCGCCAGTGACCGTATCCGGCACAAGGAGGTGCAGTTTGGGTTTTACCGGAAGCTAGCACAGATGCTGCTGACACACTCCCAAGCTTCCATCCCTGCTTGGTTCAGGTGTCTCAAACTCTTGATGTCTTTAAACCACCTTATAGTAGAGCCAGACCTGGATGATTTGGTGTCATCAGCTTGGATTGATGCCGAGGCCTCTGAGCCATGCACAAAGAAGCCGCAGGAGACTCTCATCAACACCCTATTCCAGATTTACTCCAAGCTGAGGCAGTTCCCACGGCTCTTTGAAGAGGTGCTCACAGTCATTTGCCGGCCAGCTGTTGATGAGCTGAGGCTGCCTGTCTTCTCTGCTGGCCTGACAGTCAAGCTTCGAGAGTGCCTTCTTGAACTGCCGCCCAACCAGATTCTGGACATTCTGTGTCTCTTTGTGGAGAAATGCCAGGCCCTTATCATTCCAGCTGTTGAAGGGTCAATTGACATGGCCTTGAAGCTGATGTCAGTGTGCTCAGTGCTGCATGCTTTTCTGTTCAACATGAGGAGCCTAGATGATGCCACTCCTTCCCCTGTGGTGCTTCGCACTCAGCGTTTGATGGCAAACATACAGAAGGGAATAACTCAGCCACTGATGGAGCTGCTGCAGGCTCCTAGGAGAGAGGAAGGAAAGTCAGAGCTTTGGCTAAGAAAGGCCGGTGACGCTGCTCTCCTCCTTGTTTACACTTGGGTTGAGGTAGACACTCTGTTTGGTATTAGCTGCAGTAACTATGTGTCTCCAACAGCTGAAATTGCTGATACTGAACCTGCTGCAAGACACTGGGGCATTTCAGCATTTCTGGAGGAGCAGTGTTGGAGGAGAGTTATGGAACTTGCAAGTAGTTTTGCCTCCACTAGTAAATACTGCTTAGAACTGCTCGCACTTCAGAAAATTAAGATGATGTTAATGCAGACCGAAGCTGACCTGCAGGCCTTGCAGCATGCTGCAGCTTTTATCCTGGAGTCTGGAAGATCCACTGTAAGCAGAGGAGAATCTGAACCGTGGGATGGAGATATCAGTGCGATAACTGAACTTAGCTACCCCGCTGCACACTGGCACCTTGTCATGTCCAACCTGACCATCATGTTGCCATACCTTTCCTTAAAAGATGTAGAATACATTGCAAATGTGCTTCTAGAGACATTGATGTTGGCTGAAGCTCAGGAAGCTGCCATGAACCAGGAGCCTTCCATCAGCATTGGAAAGATATCTCTTGGTTTCATCCACAGCTCTCTTCTACCAGAAATGAAGGTCCTGCACTGTGCTTTTCTGACCCATCTTATTCGCCAGTTTGCTGTGGTGCTGCCCACTGCTACCAGGGATTCAGTAGAACTGCCACTTCAGCAGCTCTCTGTGACTAATATTCCTTGGCATGAAGAAATTCTGGCTCCTTGCAAAACTGTTAGCCCATTGGAAGTACCATCGGGAGACAAACTGCTGAAGAATGAGCTGAGCTTGTCTTGGAAGACACTGGAGAAAGTTGCCCAATGCCTGGTATCATTAGCAAAGGATGGCTGCTCTGTCATCCTGAAAGAACGTCAGCTACAAAGATGCCTAGATTTGCTAGAAATCATTTCTCTCCTGAAATTAGACAGTTTTCTTCCCTCTGACTGTACTCGGTGTTTTCTGGTGCTTCTGTCCCTGCTAGTTAATACCAGGGCTGGTGTCTCTTGCAGCAAGTTGCTATTGCTGAAGGTTTTAAGTACTTGCCTCCACCTCCTGAGGTGCCTGCAAGCTGGTAGGAATGCCAACTCTGTTTTTAAGGTATTACATGCCAGTGATGTTCTTGAGGCTGTCATGACCTCCCAGTTTACAGCTAGCAAATTCTTCACTGATGTCTTGACTCTTCCTATTTGGGCACAGTATGTCCAGGAAGTCCAAGAATTTTTGGAAAGCTTTCTTCAGATGATTATTGAAAGAAGACAAAGTGTCAAGCTCAACTTGGAAAAGTTCATGTGTTTCCTGGTGAGCTGCAGGCCAGACGCAGGTGCAGCCAAAAGCAAAGACTGGAAAAACTGGAATCCCGCAGCTGAGCAGTTACTGCTCACAGCATTCACCACACTCTGTCATGTTGTCACACTGCACCTCCAGCAGCTGCCAGAAAAGAAGCTGCATTCTGCGGAGGTGTTGTCTGCTCTGCTGGAACCAGTCGTTCTGCAGATGGTCAGAACTGTTGAACATGGTCTTCAGAGTAACACCCCAAACCAGATTTTGCCTGTAGCATTCATACCATCTGTCACTACTCTCCTCAAAGCAGATTTGAGCCATCCTCTCAAGAAGGACTGGCAGAAGGAGCCCAGTGGGTTTTTGGAGTGGCCCCGTATTAAACTGTACCGAGAGTTTTACTCTCAGATACTGAAAGAGCTGCCCTGTGCAGGGAATAAACTGCACTTCCTTCAGCCTGCCTTGCAGTTCCTGGCCATCTTCTGCTCTGTGCCAGAGCTGTATCCTGAAAAAGAAACTGCAGTCATGGTTGTTTTTGCTATAAAAAGGCTTCTCTCTGGTATGGAAACTCTCTTTCTCCACTTCTTTTGCTAATTTAACGAGTTAAAAGCCATTTAGCAAAGAATACAGTTTCCTTAAAAGTCTGTGTCTGCTTACTTGTGTTAGAACAGCAGGTTATCCTTTTTTAAATGCATAACAGGAAAATTTTCAGTGAGGCAATGTTGTGGTACCTAGACCACAGCCACCATCTATTTTGGTAATGATCTTCTGATGGATGTTAACATCTTAGTAAAGTTGAGGTTCTGTATTACTCATCCCTGGTAGAACATTTTGAAAGTAATTGGAACATGGTAATACTTCTGGAGGTAGGACTGAAGTGCAGTGGCCTACTCCTGTAGTTGATACAGTAGGTACCACTGAAGCAGCTGATCTGCACCGGGTCAGATCTTAAAGTAAAATACTCATCTGCTTTTGTATTTGGTAGGTGAGTTTATAGAACTGTGGAAGTTACCCAGCTGTTAAGAATGCTGAACACATGTGGTAGTTCTAAAAAAATGTGTGGGATATTGACAGGTTGGTTCCTTTATCCTTATCAAATAAAGAGCCAGAGCTGGAGATTACATGAAAAACCTTAGCTGCCAGCTGTGGGACCTAATGGCTCCTTTATATTGTCTCATTCAGAAGGAGAGACAAACACAGAGAAGGCAAAACTATTCTCTTTGACTTCTTCAAACTGTTGGAATTTGTCATAGTTATTACTTAGCATGCTCTGGTGCAGTGGTCTCCAAACATTTTTGATTGCACACACCCATAATTAAAAAAAACCTAAGAAATTGAACACATAGCCTGAATATAATTTACTTTGAAATTATACATGTGCTATTCCACTACGTACATTACAAAGCACACACACAGCAAAAATGTTTGAAAAGCATGAGATAAGGATGAAATAAACACTATTTAAAATATCTTTTTGTATTTATTAAAGATATTTTCCTTATAATTCCCACACCCCAGTGAACACCCTGAGGTGTGCACACCCTACTCTGGGGACTACTGTTCAAGTGAACTACAGTTGTGATCTCAGTGTTTGTATTGCCATTAAGTAGTTAAAGAAAAGCTTTATTCTTTTGTGATTTGTGATGGATCTCTGGCCACCATTTGTAGGAAAGACCTGTAGCTTGTTTAGCCTGCTCCCTTGGCTTGTGCAGCTGCTTTGATGTAGTCTTTTTGTATTATTGAAGACCTTTTATTGGTATGATGACTGCTCTGTGAAGCTGAGAGTAGGATATGCTTGAGATCAAGTCATTGCACTAGTGGGGAGAAAGGTAAAGAGAAAATATCAAGCCCTCTATGTATTTGAGTGTTAAAAAGGTACCCCCAGAGCTGTTTTATTTTCAGTTTGCCCTGTTCTTACCTGTGGAAGTCCTTGTCTTGGGAACTGATTCCTTTTGTCTCTTGAATATGCAGGTCCTGCAATTACAACCCAGGTGATCCAAAGTATGGAGACAGAGCTGACAGAGGTGCTTGTCCAGGTGCTGGGAAACTGCTCTGCTGAGGAGTTTTATGCCATAATGAGGCTGGTGCTGCAGGGACTGGAAGTGAAGAATGTTTGGCAGCAGAAGGCTAAAGTAAGCCATGAGCTTAATGTATTGTCAACTTTCTTCTGCAGTCTGCTGTATCTTGAAAAACAGTTGTTGGCTGAATGACATTTGTTAAATATCTTTTTCTTCTTTCTGCTTTATGTTCAGTGATCAGGGGAAATTAATTTACGTGGCTAAGGGCTTGGTGACTGAGCTATGTTCTGTATATAAATTCAGAGGTGGAAAGATGATGGAAACCTACTCAAAAAACTTTCTGTCCAGCTTAAGGACTCAGCAGGCTCGATTCCATGTATTGTCAACACAAATCACACTGCTGTGGTGTTACAGGCCATGGTGAAAGCTCTTTCCTACTTGCTGCTCAGAGCTCTTGTACAGCAGATATGAGCAGTCAGTGTTTGCCTGTGGCTCTTTTTTACAAGGTTAAAGGCACTTTTAGAAGTGCTGGTGTTTTTAAGTAAAACCAAAACTTCACCTGTGCTTTTGGTACTTGTTGCTCTAAAGACTGCTCAGCAATAACCAGATAGGACTCAGTATCTTTTTAGATTGTGTGCCCTACTTCAGAGCAGCTTAAGCAGCAGTGGCAATGTATGGAACACTTCTGGCAAAAAAAAAGTCAGCTGTATGCTCCATAGAAAGTCCAGCGACTTGAGAATGACACTTGGATTAAACGGGGTTTATCCAGCCTTGTCTAGTTTGTCAGAAAGAGACGCACGTGTGCTGCATCAATTCTTGGTGCGTCTTTTTGAAAGTTGATCTGGAATTCCTGAGCTTCACAGATAATTCCTGCCACCTGAATGTAGCTTGCAATATGCCTCTTTTATCAGTCTGTATAAACAACTAGCATGTTAAAAAAAAAACCCCTGCTGCCAAAAGCAACATTCTTAATTTATAGTGTTATAATTAAATTTATAATTAAATTTTTAATTAATTTATATATTCTTAATTTATATCTTTGTACTGCCTCTGCTTCCCTCTGTTATCTTCCCTCTGTGGCAGTTGTGTGAGAAGGCTTTCCTTTCTTAAAAGTCATGTTAGCCTTTTTGTACAGTAAGTTGATTGTGAATCAGATGTGGCATAAAGTACATTTGGGTCAGTGCTGCTCAGTGCATTGAATCCTGTTGAGCTGCTGCTTACTTCACAATTTCCAAAGAGAGGTATGGGTGGGAGGCCTTTCATGTGTCAAGGCTCTGGTAATGCTCAGAATTGCCACTGGCCTTGAAAGAGCTCTTCTGTACTTGAAAGGAGCCAATGTGCCTTCTACCCTTGACTGATGATCTGTCTGCTTTCTGCAGGAAGTATTGTCAGCTGTTACACTAACCAAATTATTGCTCAGCTGCCCATTAAATGGAGACAAGGAGAAAGCTTTCTGGTTTGCCAGCCCACAGATAATCACAGCTTTAGCTGTAAGTATCTCTTTATTGTAACTTCATTACCTACCCCTCCTATCTGTTAGAGTCTCTAGTGCTTACATCTAACGTGCACAGAGGCACACAGGAACAAAAACTAAACAAATCCATGCCAGGTCTATCTGAACGTTTTTGTCTAGACCCTTTTTCTCTTCCTTCCTCAAGTAAATCTCCTCCTGTGAGTGCAGTGTGCACGTCATCCAATACACAGTAATTTTGTGAAACTACCCCGTGTAATATAGAGCTTGGGAGAAACTTGTTAGACTGCAGAGTTGAGAGTCTCCTGTCCTTCCTCCTGTCCAAAGGAAAAGATAACCATCAGCCGTGCGTTGAAGCCGAAGCCAACAGCAGCAAAACAAAACAAAAAAAGTGCTTATATAAAAAACTAATTATAAAATTATTAAATTCACTGAATTACGAAAGGGAAACTTAACTGAAACTAATCAAACCCAAGTCTCCTGCCCTTCATTTGTACGGTATATAAACCTAGTGATGTAGGTTTTTTTTCTCTTGGGATGATATCTATAGGCAAAAATTTATTAGAGGCTGGTTCTGCAATGCCTGGGGATCATAAGCTTGCAGTTTCTGCCCTTTTTGATAGGCCTGCGTTCATGTAAAGGAGTGAACTGGATCACTGGATTTGTGCAAAGAGGTGCAAAGAGGTGTTGGTTTTCAGGGGGCTGGGGAATGGTTGCCATTCCAGGTATGCTCACAGCAGTGTTTGTTTGAAATGCATCATATGCATCCTCACGCAGGGTACAATTGCATGAAAATGGCTCAGGTGCAGGAGTGTCCCTGCCAGTCCAGCTAGCACAGGTCTAGTTCCATTAACTCCAGTCAGAGCATTAGGGTTCTCTGGTGTTCCAAAACTAATGAAAAGTGGCTAATGCATGTCTCATTGTCTGTTTCCTGTCTTGTAGCTGCAAACCAAAGAGGCCTGTCAGGACCAGTCACTGATTTCCATCATAGTTATACCCATTCTAGAGACTGTAGCAGCTCTGCTAAGGCAGGGAGAAAGGGTTCTCGTGAATCCACATCATGTTTCATTGGCATTCAGCATTCTTCTGACAGTCCCTCTGGATCATCTGAAGATAGAAGACTATCGTGGTATCTTCATGGGGGTCCATGAAGTGCTCTTCTCTATTGTGCAGTGTCATCCAAAGGTATATCTTTGAGGGGGCGGGAGAAGACAAAAACGTTTGGAAGAGCAAATGTGTTAGTGATAGATTTTTTTTTTCTAATATGGTTTTGAAATATTTTGTCTTGATAGTGTGGAAGTGCATTGTACTGCTTGTCATTTAAAAGGCTGAGAATCTCAAAATCATGTAATTTCAGTTGCTCTCCTGCTTTGCTTGTTGCCTGCATTGTTGTTCTTTGGCAGTGAATTGCTTATGAACATCTGATGCTAGATTAGGAAAAAATGTTACCTTTTTTCTATGGTTGATTATAGAAGCACAAATGGCTCAGGATGCAGAATGAAAAGATAGTTTCTACCCTCTCCACTCCCTCTACTATGAAATCTCAGATGTTTTTATTTAATTCTTTTTCAGGTGCTGTTGAAAGCAGCACCGTCTTTCCTGAGCAGTTTCCATCGTCTGGTTCTTTCTGTCATGCATGAAGGACGTCAGAAAGGAGACAGAGGTACCATATCTTGTCCACCTTTGCGTTATATATGTGTATATTCTAGAAGAGGAGATACTGAACAGGACGAAGTCCTCAAAATCTAGCTGTGGCATTGAAACTGTCAGCCCTGTCTGTCCTTTATGAAAAATTGGGGATGAGCTTTGTGGTGTTGTGGGCTTAGGAAGATAACTGGGGCTACCAGGGAGCTGCATGCAGACAGCATTGCTTTTGGTGAATAAGTTATTCTTCACTGACTGGCTGGCAAGTAGACAGGGAGCAGTAAAGCCTGCTGTGCCAGATTTCTGCTCTTCCTATCAACCCCTGTGTCTGCAAGCATGGTGGCTGTGACCTCCAGTGACTCATGCTAATACGTGAGTTACAATCCCAAATGGATGCTACGAAATGGAATTTCTTGAGATTGGAACTATGTTTCCTACAGAGCTGAGTTGTCACCATTCTATGCTAAGTATAAGAACTCTGTGTGTATCTGAAGCATCAGTTGGGATTAGATGATACATCTGTATGGTCAAGGATTTGGAATAAGTGTAATTAAATATCTTCAGAGGAAGGGAAAAAACAGACTTCTTGCTGGAAGTTATTAAGGAATTTACATGGTCAAAGTAGACAAAGCAGAGATATCTCTAATGATTAAGATGGTCAGGACACAAATACCCTGTCCTTAATAGTGGAGAGTCTTGAGACAAGTTGATTTCATGGCCTGAAACTGATTGTATCCCAGCTTTCTGCTGATGTCCTACAGCCTGTGTCATGTTCAGATTTATCTCAGCTGATATGTTGCCCACAGCTGTGGGCAAATGTAAGTGTATGAATTCATTGTAGAGGAATATATTAGGTGAGGCGATAGAGGAAAAGGTGGGTTAAACTGGTGCCAGATTTGGAGAATTTTCTTGCTTCTGCAATTTGTTTACATAAGGCAATCGTCACAGGAAGCGTACAGGTACATGGCATCCTCAAGCTGAAAATGATGCTGTTTATCTTTGCAGGATTGTTCCGTTTTTGTAACAGATAACATGAAACTAATTTATGGATTTCCCTTCTCCCTTTTTTGTACTAGCTCTCTTCATTCTCTGCCTACTGAGTTAATTCTCAGCTGATCTCCCCAGTCTTACTTTCGATATTTCCAGTGATGTAGCTTTTGCTGCTATATTCCACATAATAGATCTCATCAGAAAGCTTTGTTACTATGCTGTTTCTAAGAAATGTCTTCTGATTTTCTCTAGGTAGGGAATACAATTTTCTTATCTTCTTGTTCTCTCCTCCACACTGCTAGTTGGGACTGAATTGTGGAAGGGACCATAACTGCCGTTTTGAGCACTTCAACATCTATAGCAAGTAATTTTTGTCTTGCAGTGCACATGAAATTGGAATCAGTATGCTCTTACAAAATACCTTTTCTAAGAGGTGTATTTCTTGTGTCATGGGGGGTCTGTAGCTGTGGCTTGACAAGAAAAGATGATAAAATAGGCAGGCTGTCCTTGGCCTTGCGCAGTTCAAGGATCATGGAAGACTGAGCGATTCTTTGGGGTTTTTTTTCCTAATGTTTTTAAGCCTCAAATCCCAGGCTGCATCTCTCTTTATGTTTTAGGCAACACGGATGAGTTTGAGATGATACTGAAATGTGCACACTTGGTGGAACGGATGTATACTCATATTGCTGCAGAAATGGAGAACTTCACTGTGTTTTCTGCTTTCATGGTGGCTCAGTATGTGACTGAATTGCAGAAGGTACGTTCTCATCCGTCTTGAAAGTACCATAGTATTGTGCTAGCTTTGGAGTTTCTGTTCCAAAGGCAACTCTGTTAAATTTTGTAAAATTTGTGAAGTTACAGAAGTTATTATGCCTCATGGAGATGCAGACTTGATCCAAGCTGTTATATTATGCAAGAGTTCCTGAGAATCTTTCTTACCAAGCTCCTGGAAAATTTTCTAAAGGTGTGGGCTGTGGGTTTTTGTTTTTAAGGTAAAATGATGCAGTGCCCAGGTACAAAGCTGCTTTGCTTTAGTGCTATGTTGAGTGTTGCTTTTCTTCATAGAATCATAGAATGGTTTGGGTTGAAAGGTTGAAAGATACCCTTTAAAAGTCATCTAGTCCAACTCCTCTACAATGAGGAGGGACAACATGAAATAGATCAGGTTCTCACAGCCACATTCAACCTGGATTTGAATGTTTCCATGGATGAGGTATCCACCACCTCTCTGGGCAATCTGTTCCAGAGTTTTGCCGCCATCATTGTTAAAAATGTGTTCCTTATTCATCTGGTAGTAAAGTTTATCTCCCAAATGGTCTCAGTTGTCCAAGACTGATAGCAGTTAAGGCCCCATCTGGAAAAGTAATGGTGGAAGATTCTCCTGGAAAATATCTTTTAATATGGTCTAAATGATTAAGTGAATGGAAAAAATGTTACCAAGGAAAGAATTGTTAGCTTTTCAGTAATTCTCCTTCTGTACCAAAGATATCATTCTGATCCTTACTGAAAGCAACTATTTCTGCTCTTATGGATGCTGGAGCCAGATCAGTGTTTTCTCTCATCCAGAGGTAACTTCAGCTTGTCATTTTCTTCAGTCCAGTAAATTGAGATTTCAACAGGATTTGAATGCTGCTTGTGGTGCAAGTACCTGCAAACTGATTATTTGTGGTTCTGGCCTGGGCATGGGCTGAAATAAAGAAAGGAAATTTAGTCTTTGTTTTTAGGCCCTCTTACAAAAAAAAAAAAAAAAAAAAAAGAAATCCTTACTGGTGCTTGTTTCTGAAGGATTGTGGTGTAACCAGTGTAACTAACCATGAAGATGATTACAAAGGTTAAATTTCGCTGCCTTCTCTGTCACCCATCTTTTTTCTATCTTTTTTCTTCTTTTGGGGGGGTGAGGGAGCAAAACAATGGGAGATCCCAGATTTTAGCCATATTATGTAGTGTTCCTGGTTAGTTGGTTATTGTTCACACAGTGACCGTAGTAGTTCACCAAAGGGAAAATCTCTGTTAAGACGACTTCTGTTCCCTTTAACCAACTGTGAATTCTGTAATCTGGTCATCCCTGAATGTAAGTCTGAAAGCCTGACTTGAATTATCAAACGACCTTTTAAACTTGAAAGGACACTTGTCTCAGTATTAGCAGGAGTACACAGTCTCATGAGACTTCTAGGAAAGTTTTGTGCAAGGTGTTCACTGGGAAATGGAAAGTGATGGATGATAGCTGAAACCACAGATCGGTAATGTATGCATGGAACCCTTGGGTGTGCAAGGGGGAATTGGTGTAGCAAGCCACCAGACACTGGCAAAGGAGTGTATTCTGTCTGACAGAATAGATAGATAGATCACAAGTAGGTGGTGATTTATTTGCTCATTAGACTGCTGAGAATGAATGGATATCAGAGGAAAGGGGGGCCTCAGATGTCTTAAATGGGGCATGTACACATCTTTCATGTTGCTCTGCAGAGGGAGAGATAAACTCTTTTAAGCATTATCTCTCCTGAGTCAGGATCAGTGACTTTCTCACTGAGAAGAGCATATGAAGACCCCCTGAAAGTCCATCAAAGATAACTGAGAAAAACATGTTAGTACATTTAAGTCTTTACGTAGGCATCTGCACACTTACTGGAACCCTTTTAAGGTCTGTGAGCTAGAACTGCTGAAAGCTGCTGGCCTAAGCAGCCACTTAGCCATAAAGGGATTGTGTAACAACTCCCTCAGTGCTTCCTCTTTATACCACAAGTTATTTTGTATTAATCTAGAAAGATTCCTTACTGGAGTAGGTAGCATCTCTTTCTTACTGTTGACAGTGCTTTCTGCTCGTTGCCTATGAGCTGTTGCTTAATTCAGCAATGGTGAAATACCTCTTCACACATTTAATGTCTCACATCAAGAGCTCTATAATGCTTGACAAATTGGTTATGCTAACCATATAGACCATAAACCACTTACAAGTATAATTAACTGCCAGCCAGTAGTGGCAGCTGTTTAACTCTTTGGTTCTGCTTCCCATGGTGTTATTGGTGTTTACAGGAAAATGCAAAGCAAGAATGGCCCAAATAAGGCATGGATCCAGATAAATTTGTGATGCGAGGGATGCAGTTCCATTAACTGCAGCTCTGAGATAGCTGCTTATCCCAAGTGGGCCATCTGGTCCGTATTGTCAATAGCTGTGGGTTTTCCTGTCCTTGTTCTCTGCAGTCATTTCTCTGCCCTAGGAAGGGAGAACCCAGCCCAGTGCATTCACTGGGAGCTGTGTTGCTCAGCTGTTCTCCAGCTGTATTGCACAGTGTAGGGAGAAATAACATCTGTTGTAAACAAACCAATTGATCAACTGACAGAGAAGGGAAAAATTACAACCTCTTGGACATGCAAACTCTTCAGGGTCACAGATCTAAAACAAGTCTTATGTGCCTTAATGCCTGCTCTATGGTTTTCCCTGCTATGTTAGTGGATCTAACAAAACGTTAGCTATTCCACATTTAGGGCAGAAAGACAGCGAGAGCCTGTCACAGTGATGAGGAGTGCACTTCATTAGCAGGAAATTTATTAGTTGCCTAAGGAAGAAAGAAGCCTGAATTTTAATGACAGCTTTTTATGTAATTTTCATTAGGCCTGGAGTGCAAAGGCTCACATCTGGAGGCATAAAGCTAATTTTGGGATTCAGCAAAGATAAGACATGGTTCTGCAGCAAAAATAACGTGACGATGCCAGAGGCCAGCACTGTCTTGGGCAGTGAAGTATTTAGCAAGTGATTTGTGAGCACAGGACAAATTCCAATTGGCCTAGAGCAGCAGAGGACTCCAGAGTCAGCACTGAGGTTCCTGGTTGTTAGTGCAGTTCTGCTGGTTGTGGGGTTGAGCAGAGGTAATGAGCAGGGTGCAGAGTCCTGAGTCATTTCTTGTATTCCTCCAACTTTCTGCATGACTTCAAGCAAGGTACCTGATTCCTGGTGTTAAAACAGATTAAGGAAATACACATCTCCTGAGATTTTTGAAGGCTTCTTTTATTAAGGCTTGCATATTCAAGTACTCAGAAAAATATTGTTAGATAAATGTGAAATTGTTGAGTGATAAGTTAAAATCGTTTGACTACCCAATGTAAATGAGAGAGCAGCCTAAAGGAAGTGCTCATTTGAAAATGACTTAATACCATACAGCCTGTAGGAGACATACAGAATCTACTGAAATGTGTAATCCAAGGCAAGTATTTTAGGGTTTTTTTAATTAGAGTTGTTGTGCTGAGGAGTGTCCATGTGATTCCAGTGTCTTTGCCACCGCAGCAATGTGGATAGTACTCTGTGGATTTTACTGCAAGGGCAGTGCTTGTTTTGCAAACCATGTTTCCAAAATTCAGGAAAATACTGCACAAGTCAAAATCTTGGATTTTATCTAATGGGCCATTCCAGACAGTCTGATGCAAAGGATAACATTGTCAGCATTTAATGTATACTGACTGTGGAAACAGTGTTTTCTTGCCTTTCTGTCTTCAAGTTTAAGGCAATTTTGTTGTTCTTGTAGGTGACTCTACACCCAGCTGTGAAGACACATCTCACAGAAGGAATATATCACATCCTTGACCTTTGCATTGAACGGGACATCAAGTTCTTGAATGCATCGCTCCCAGCAGGCGTGAGGGAGGTCTTTAAGGAGCTGTATAATGATTACAACCACTACCACAAAGCAAAAAAGCAGGGGGAGGAAAAGTACACTGCATGATGAATCCTGCCTGGTGCTGCATGATCAGTTATGAATTGATCTTGCAGTGCTCAGAAGAGGCTCAGTTGCTGTTTGGTTTGAGATGATGAGAAAGATTGAACCTGAGGAGGATCCTAAACATGGATTGCATTTATCCCTATTCAACCAGCCTTCATGATGGGGAAAAGGAGAACCGGGGAGGGAGGATGTGCTGTGCTGTTGGTTCTGGTCCTGTGTTGTGCCACAAATGGCAGAACTGCTGTCCCTCTGCTGGCCCCTGCTGAACTCACTGGGAGCCTTGGGGAGCTCACTGCAATTTGGCAGCAGATGTCAGGCTTCAGGCTTTGGCACATCATGGTGCTTCCCTGTGGAAGCAATAGGCTGGTCTAAAAGCCAGTGGGGGATGTAACCCCTGGTTTTGCTTACATGGTAAGCAGAATTAAAGCAGTTAAAGTGCTTATTTTTGTACCCTGTTATTTTACATTTTTTAACTGAAGAAATTTGTCAATGTTACACAGCCGTACAGTAGGTTACTGTGGAAACCTGCAGAAGTAACAGTAAAAAATTAGAAATATTGTATCTCTTTGCTTGATTGGTTTTTGCTGTCCAGTCCAGCCCTGGGGAACCTGGTCTGACCTATTGAATTTCCTTCCCAACTTTATTATTCTCTGATCTCATGATAATCAAAAAGACTGACTACCTGGAGCTCTGGTCGATTTACTGTCATTAAGCAATTACACTTAGTCATCTGAGCTGTGGTCACTGTCAGTGTACAGTTTTAGCTTGTGACAAAAGTTAAACTGTCACTATCTGAGACCCTTCTTGGTCTGCGCTGAGCCTTCTTGCTTTGCAATCACTCTAGGTTAAGATAGGAAGCCCTCGACTTCTTGGAGCTCAGCTCAGCTTCTGACAGGAAGCTTTATCAAGTTTTATCAAATAGCTCCCTTTCATTAGCTAAACGATGGAAGTTTGTATTTTTGAAAATGATACTAAAGATCTAAATTTTTATGTAAATGGTAAAACAGTCTTCATGCATACATGTAGGTAGTAGAAAGAACTCAATGCTCTCATATAATTAACTATTTCATCTATGGATAGGGGGTGGGCAGAGGGAGGCTGGAATGTGGCTTACCACTTTTCTGAGTCCATCTGCCTCATAGCAAGGTCCTAAGGATGAAGTTTTTCCAGGACAAAAGACTCCATGTGGCTCAGATGAGGGAGGTGGCCAGGGCTTGCTAAACTTCATCCTTTGGACTGGAGATGACCCTCGTCTCGTCCTGAAAAAGCACCTTTGGGCTTATGAAGGGCCTTGAGTGCTGTTCAGAAGTAACCGTGCTCTGTTATTTACATGTTCTAGTCACAAATGCAAACTACAATGGCATATAGGCTGCCATGAAGCAAGTTAGCTCACTCTAGCCAAGCTGGAGCCTGTGCACCACTGGGCCACTGCTGTATTTTATTTCATGTGGGCCAGCAATGGGAAGAGGAGTTACTTCTGACCCACCAGGAAGTGGGACAGTGACATAGGTCCCAGAAGGGAAACACGGAAGAGCTGGGGGCATCCAAAGGGGGATCAATGAGGGGAGGTCTTCAGGGTGGAGACAGTTAATACACTGGAAAACAAAGGAAGGTTTTGAGCACTGGGAGAGGATGTGGAAAGAACAGCAGAAGAAAAGAGAGCTGGGTTTGGAGCGGGGGAGGAAGTGAGGGAGGAAGGAAGTGAGGTAGCATCTCTGGCGTGTGAGTGTCAGGGCTGCCCTGCTGCAGCCATATGGTGCAAGCCACACACGTAGCTCACAAGCCTCTGAGTGCACACCACAGTAAACAGCGTTAGCCAAAGGAGGTAAACGAGTTAGATCAGTGTTATTTCATTAATACTGACTTGTAAAACGTTACCAATTTTAACCTCTTGGATTGGAAATTAAACTGTGTGACTGCCTTAGATGTACATGGGTGATGGAATTAACAAACCCCCACTTATCAAAGGGGCACAGTGCTTGAATGAAAGAAAATCTGAAATCTTGCCACAATTAAACCTTTATTTCAAACACCCCGTGCAACTGCCACTTCTCCCACAGCCCCCTCCTTCTCCATGCAAAGCAGTGGAGTTTTAAAGCACAAAGCAGCGTTTCTGTGTAGAAGCGACAAAGGGGTTAAAAGGAAGACTGTCTTTCACTTGCTAATCTCAGGTCTTTGTCCAAGAACTGCTCTGGATTTTTTTTTTTTTTTAGCTAGAATGAATTAAATCACTGGCAGAGGACCACCTGCTGAGAAAGCAGGCTTTGTACTCCCGGGTGCATTCCCACGTGGGTGCAGTTTTCCTCTGTTGTCACACGATGGGGCCATCCTGCAAGGGTACAAGGCACCGTCTGAAATCAGTTTTGGAGCCCTTCCTCCTAGGCTGGGTTAGTTTACAAGCTCTGAACATCAGGAACGTAAAGGGTTTGGAAGAAGCACCGTCTCAGGGATAAAGGCCAGGAATCACAACTTTTGTTTCACTGGAGCGTTGCTTTGTGTGAGTGAATCTCCAGGCCTTACAGGCTTCTGCAACAGATATTCTTGGCCAGATTTCCAATTTCCAACATCTCTTCCGAGGGCTTTTCTTGCTGCAGCATGGAGAGAAATTCCTCCTGTAGGCAGAACTCGGAGGCTGGGATCTCAGGGTCCTGCTGGCTGTGCCACTGGCTCAGGCTGTGACTCTGTGTGTGGTGTTTTTCACTGGTGCATGGGCAGTGCCCAAGGCTGCTGTGCCAAAACTGGCTCAAATAGCAGGAAACAGGAAAGGCAAGAAGAACAGAAGAAGACCAACAAAAATCACACTGGGTTTATTTACCCCTTATTTTTGTGTATCTGCTGTGAAAATCAGCTGATTTTTCTACTTACCTGGCGGTGGGGCTTAACACTTGGTGGATAAAATTGTGGATAAAATGACAAAAAAGATGATGGTTTAAGACGTTAGAAATTGTGGTTTTTATTCAAAAATTATTTTTCCTGATACTTTTGGGAAGAGACTATGTATTGAGTACTAAGCTTAAAATGAATCGGTAGCTTCCTGTTTGTTTACTTGGTGTAATTCTGGAGCCTCTGGATAACAAAAGGCTCCTTCCAAAGCTACCTTTATGGATTAAAACATACTAATATGAATAAAGGAGTACTCTGAGAAATTTCTCTACCATTTTTACTGAACCATTAAATGTCTCCAGTGATACAGTTTGCTGATGATACTGAACTGAACACTGAGGACGGGAGAGCCAAGCTGCAAGAAGACCTGGATAGGCTGGAAGGCTGGGATAACAAAAACCCTATGAAGTTCAACAAAGACAAACATGGGGTCTTGCACCTGGGAAAACATAATCCAAGAGTCCAGCACAGGCTGGGATCTGCCCATGTGGGGAGCAGCTCTGTGGAAAGGGCCCTGGGGATCCCAGTGAACAAGCAACTCAATATGAGTGAACAAGGGCTTCTGCGGCAAAGAAATCCGATGGAATACTCAATCCCATCAACAAGGGCATCACCAGCAGAGAGAAAGAAGTCATTTTCCCACTCTATTCAGTGCTGCTCAGGCCACACCAGGAATAATGTGATCAATTTTATTCCTCACTGTGCAAAGGAGATGTGGACAGGCTGGAGAAGGTCCAGGGAAGGGCCACAATGATGATCAAAGGACAGGGAAGCTTTCCATGGGAAGAAAGGCTGAGACAGCTGGGTTTGTTTAGCCTTGAGAAAATAAGGTTTAGAGGGAGATTTTATCATTGTGTTCCTGTATATAAAGGGTGGCTACAAAGAAGATGAAGACTCCCTTTTTCCAAGGAATCACATGGAAAACACAAAGGCGAATGGTAAAACTGGGGACATTCCAATTGGACACAAGAAGAAAATTTTTCACAGAGAGAACAATTGGCCATTGGAGTAATCTCCCCAGGGAAGTGGTGGATGCCTCAACATAGAACAGTTGGGGGTTTTTTTCAGCTAAATGACTGCTTGATTTTTTTTCAATGAGAAACATGCAGAAGTGCCACTGTAGGCAGTACTGACATTTGCTGCTGAATGATGTATTCTGCAAGCAGTCAAAATTTCCAAAAGGAAAGAGGCTCCTGTTATTGTACCTACCCAGTAATATTTATGTCACAGACAAGCGGGAGAGAAACCTGACTTGCTATGGAGCAGTACTGGTTTGTATTCACATACCATTTTTAAAAAATAGGAAAGCTTTTTGGGTTTTTTTAATTAACTTTAAAGTCTGGAATATTTGTGAAAGAAAGTGTGTTCCTGTGTCCTCCTCAGAAGTTTTAGTCTAGGAGAGCCCTCTAGCAAACCCATTGGCAGTCCTTCAAGAGAATTTGGGAGGAATAAATAAATGCCCTGCAAGTGACTAAGCTATATTGCCATCCCTTTACTTCCAAAGAAGGATCCTGACATTTCTGTACCTATTTCTGAAGATGGTAGCAAACAAAAATGACCAAATCAGTTTTGTCTTTTGTAGGAATCTCCTAATGCAAGCATAGAGTGGCAAGAGGTACAGGCCTGCCATGGCTTTCAAGTGGTGACTGCTTGGTCCTTTCTAGGTGTAGACTTGATTGTTTCGGCAGATCTTCATTCTGACGTGTGCTTCTGAGGCTTCTCTTTTAAGATTGGTGGAGGCCAATTTCTGCCCCAAAGCAGTTGTCATTATTTTAATTACATTCTATAGAAGTTGGATTCAGAATTACTTCTTGAAGGATGTTCCACAGACGATCTGCTCTGAATTAGACATCTTCTTGTGAAGGCTGCTGCAGGGCCTGGGCCCTCTTTCCAGCTGGGAAGTCACTGTAATGCCTTTTTAGTTCTTCCCCACAACCAGAGGACAGGGTGTTTTTGCTGATAGCTGGCAGGGAGGATATGGAAGGCAAACAAAGAATAAAAGGAGAGGAAGATTAGGGACAGGTCTCCTGCTTATTCATCCGTTCAAGTTTTCTGTTAGGTTCAGGTGTCCCTGCTTTTATTTTTACAGCCTCTGCTTGAGGGATTGGTCCTCCAGGCATTCATAGAGCTGCTCAGGAATGTGCACAAAGCTGACACATTGCTGTCCTAAAGATGATGACCATGGGCTGCTTATGCTGTAGGAAGGGAGAGAAGAAAAAGAGCAGGAATTGAGGTCTAGGATGCATCCAGTCTATTGTCAAGACTCTGCTGAGATGACTTTATTAATGATTTAATTTTGGGTATGAATCAGCAGCTTACAAGACAGAGAGAAATTTCTGGTAGCTGAAAGCAGAGCAGGTTTGAAATCCAGGCTGTTCCTGATTTTCAGTACATCTTAAACATCCATTGCTTGATTTGGTCTGCTCCAAGCACCTAGGAACCGTTCTGGGCAATGGGCCACCACGTGTGCAGTAGTGTGAACTGTGAGCAGGCACTCGCTGTCCCAACACACTGCCAGGTGTGAGAGACAGTGGGTGGGAGAAGAAACAACATTGTAGGAAGAAGTGATTGATTTATGCTTAGTTTTTTATGCCAGTTTTAGAGCAGCACGTGGGAGTTCCCTCCAGTAACCCTAAGGAAGAATATTCTTGGGTTTGGGGTTTGTTAATATGCAGGAAAATAAAGGAAGAGTAAAGGACCATGTTACCAAAAAATAAAAATTAAAAAAAAAATAATAAAAAAAAAAAATCAAAATTTCCTGTTGGGGCATAAGCAGACAAATCCATAAAAGACAATTTGATCAATACTGCCATTGGTAAATTATGTGGTCTGCACAAACAAAGCCTCAGCTTTATCAGAGAGTGTATTAACTCATGGAGGGAAGGCTGATTTATCACTCTTCATCCAGTAATTGTCAGCCCATAATCCCCTGAAGGGAAAGTAAGCCATTCGTGCTTATCACTTGAGGAGAGACACTAGAACAAACAGATGCTGATTTTAGCCTGGCAAAAAAACATTGCCGCTTGAGCACAGCTGGTCTGCCCAAATGCAAGTGGCTGCTGTTTTTTCCTGCTCCCGAGGTTTAGGAGTGCACCTGATCTGGAGCACCCAGGGCTGGGAGTAAAGCTCAGGGCTTTGTGGTGGCTTTGGTCTCCCACCTGCTGCAGGTCACCTGTGTGCTTTGCCTGCTGAGGCCTTGCCTTCTTTGGCCTTTGACACAGACAGGAGTCTTCCCAGTAAGAGATTTGTGAAGTTTGCAGAATTTTTAATGCTCTGTGGGGTATCTAAAGGAACTGATTTTTTTTTTAACTGCTACAGAGATGAGTGATACGGCATTATTTAGCTGATCCACAGGATCCACAGCGATGACCAGAAAATATGTTGACTGACTGCATAATTTCTGCCCCTTTTGTCTTCTCACAAGATGTAAGTGAATCTTACTGTTGTTTTAGTGTGCATTTTACTCTTTTTTCTAGGCTTTGTTGAGATCATTCAGTGTTTTCAGGAGACAACTATGCAAATGTCAACTGCTAGTACTTGATTCCTTCAGACTGAAATTTAAAATATGCTCGTGAAAGTTTTCATAACCTAAGCCCATAATACTGAGAGCCTAGAATATGTGCCTCCTGGTACCACATGCAAAGGAAGTGTGACTAAGAAACCTGCTATTAGCAGCTTGTATTTTGTTTGTGCAGTGACATCTAAGGGACTTTCTAAGCAACTTATTTTCCTTTGCTGTAAAGGAACATTTCTTACTGCAGCAAGAGACAAATCCATTCTTCAGATCTCAGCGTGTGCCATATTGTCTGGACAAGGAGAAACCTGTGGAGTAGAAATAGTTTTGTTTCTGAGCCATGGAAACTTCAGCAGCTGGAAGCCTCCTTTGACTCACGTGCCCTTTCCCTGCAGTAGCACCATCCTCTGATGCTGTTTTTGGAGGGCGTTATGTAGCTGCGTTGTCTTAATGCAGGCAGTATCTGGCAGATGGGCTCACCTCTGCATCCGGGTCCGTGATGTTGAGGAGGAGTTGTGGTACATGCATCTTTTTCGCTGCCATGCTGTAGCAATGGTAATGTTTAGAATTAGCTTCTGCACATGATTCCTAGGGGCTTCAGAGGGCAGAAACCTGCCCTTAGAGCTCCCAGCACTTTTCATCTTCAAAGGGCATTATAATCATTAATACATTAATTAGGCATTCTTCCCTTCCATCCTGCTAACTAGGTTTATTAAGCTGAATGTATTTATCTTTGGGCAGCTTCTGCAAGCAACTGAATGAATAATTTTCTTAATAACTTTAGGAGCAAAGACATGAAAAGGAACAAGGATGATGAGAACAGGAAACCAAGGCAAATAAAGTTGTGCTGTGAAAGGAGAGGAACAATTTGAATCTAGGTGTAACTCCACCTGCCCCTGCAATTCCCAGTTGACAGCTGTGCTGGCTTTCTTGCTTCTGTCTTCCCCAACCTACATGGAATTGCACACCTATGTAACATTTATGCTAGCACACACAAATGCAAAAAAAAAATGAGGTCATGGATGACTTGGATCTGCAGAAAAGGAGAACATGAAAATAGCTTGCAATTACAAGGTGAGGAAAGCCTACGTGAATGTTTGACTTTTACATATGCTTGTATTTTAGGTGTTTTTATGAGAATTTGTATAGTCTAGTGTTTCACACTGTAATCTAGTGTTTCACAGCGAGTGAGCTGCAGGGATGGAGGAAGGTCACAAGAGGCTGTCAGGGAGTTTACAGTGCTGAAAACTGCCATCTAAAGCAAATGAAATCCTGTGTTCCTTCTCCATCTTTACCCTTCAAGCATTGTTGCTCAGGGCCTTAAAGCACACACAAATACATGATGTGTGCTTGCTATCATACACATGCAGTTTTGCTCATACTCTCACAGTAATTGGTGGTGGAAGGAGGTAAAAGATTTTCTCTGGAAAAGTACAAGCTCCTGAAAAAGTTCAGAGGTTTGGTGGCTTAGTGGCTGGGATGCTGCACTATGAATTTAGTGATTTTTTTGCAGTGCTCTGCCATTTGCCAAGTGATTTCACCTCTGTCTTCTTCCTGTCTTGTTTATTTAGATTCACAAGCTTAAGACCAGGAGGGACTACTAGATCATCTTGCCAGACCTCTTGTGTATCACATCACAGTCGATTGAGCTTGATATAGTTATTGCTGTAGTGAACCCAATAACCTGTGGGTGGTTGCAACATATCTTCCATGAAGCCAAATTTTTGACATTAGGCTCTTCAGGGCAGGAGTTGTGTTCTATCCATGCTTTAATTAGAGATCTCAGCAGTGCTATTAAACCAGTATCAACACCAAGAAAAATAACACCAAGGGTAATACCAATAATGTTAATTGTAATAAAATCTATTAATATTTTATTGGTTAAGTTTGTTAGGTAGATTGTGTTGTTTTGAATTTTCTTTTTAACTGTGAATCCAGCCGCTGTATATGAACCGTAGCTTTCAGAAAGGAGACTAAGAGGTGGCTTTTCAATTCTGGTATGCAAATACTTCTGCAGAGCAGCAGACCAGGTTTTAGAAGGACTCTTTAATGCAGTGGAGGAGGTTGTAAAAAAACCCCCAAACCAGCATAGCCAGGAGCTGC
>VZSR01003807.1:1667086-1685090 GCA_013398615.1 Brachypodius melanocephalos | reverse complement strand
AGTTTATTTGTTGTGACAGGAATGGTGCCCCGCTCCACCACTGGCAATTGCTTCCTACAGCCCTGGGATGGAGAAGCTTCAGCTGGTTTAACCAAAGCAGTGCAGGGCTGTATCAATCTCTCTGCATCCTGTTGGAGGTTACTTTCCCCATGGCAGCATCACTGAAGCAAAGCTGTGGTCTTGCCTCATGCTCTACAGCTCCAAGCCTGATCTATTACCCCAAACTCCTGGAGAGGATGGTTAAAAATAAAATGCTGAGATGCAGAGAAGCTAACACACTTCTGCTCTCTCTGACCCTCCTGTGGGACAGTGGGACAGTGTTCTTTGGCACACACGAAGGACAAACACGGCTGGTGAAACTCAAGGTAGTACCTGAAGGAGATGCAGCGAGGTCAGTGCAACCAACAGGAGTTGCCTCTGAAATCCCAGGGCACTGCTGGCCCTGCATACTCCGGGTGGAGCTCAGCCCTGCCACACCTCCCACTCTGCCCAGCAGTATGTGTGTGCTGCAGATGGAGGCACTCACAGCACCAGCAGGCAAACCAGCTCTTGGCTGTTTTCCCACAGATGCCAAAGGTCAAAAGTGAAGGTTCAATCCTGGCCTCGAATTGACTTGGAGGTGCTGTCTTCCCTTTAGTTCTCCTTACCCTGGCACCTCAGGGGCTGCCATCACAAACCCTCGGTTTAAAGCTGGCTGAAGGACAGCCAGATGTTTTGCAGTTATTTACACCTTTGGTGGCAAAACAGACATGCCTTGCCTTTAAAGCCTTGCCTTGGACTTCACCCCAGAATGGATTCTCTTTCTTAGAGAAACATGGGAGTTTTTCTGTAGCAAAAGAGAAATAAGGGAGTGAAACTGGACCAGAGCAAAATAAAGTCTATGGTTGCAGGGCTCGTAAAGCAGTTTCCCCTCTGTAGCTAGAACTGAGCTTTAATCCTTATTCAGTGAATGGGATAAGCCACTAAGACTTCATTACTTCAAGGTTCAGTGATAACACCCCTGTTGTCTAGGAATCAGACAGCTTGGGAGTCCATCTTTTGGGACAATTTGAAAAGGAAACATTTGCAAGTTCAAATGCAGGTCTGCTTCAGGATTTTGTTTCAAAGCTAGTAGGAAATGTTAAAGTCAAAACCTCCTTGGAAGAAATCATCAGTGCAACTCAGTTCAAAGCAAGGTCTGCCCTGCTGTTTCTATTCATAGTACTTCAAGAATGTGTTTATTTTGTTTTTTTCAAAGACAGCTGGGATGGGAATTTCAGTATGGAATGGGAAAGGTTAAGGCTAAAAAGCTAAAACAAAAAAGCCCTGCCGTGGTGGCCCTGTCTTCCCTTTCTTTTGGAGCCAATGTAGGCTGCAGGTGAGTAAGGCCACAGAGAGACTAATTTCTTGCAGCTGACAGATGATAGCTGTAGTGATGGACTTCCAGAGCTTTGAAAAGCAGCTCTTGAAGACTGTGTGGCACATGTTACAGTATGGGTGGTTGCATTCTCCTTGCCTTGGATTCCCACAGGATGTGGCACTTTTCCCTCCCAAGGTGTTCAGCACGGGAGGGGAGCCCCACCCATCTGTGGCTGCATAAGCTGGGACGTGCTGTGGGCTCCTTGTGCTGTCACCTTTATTAAAGGTAATGTCTCCCACTGCTCTCTGACTCAGCAAGGGTGGAGGTGGCTCTGTGCTCAGCTGTTGTGGATAGCCATGCTCATGAGCCTTCATCTTGCCCAGGTGCTAAATTTCAGTCCTGGGCAGGGTCATCCCTGTCAGGCAGCTTGTCCTCCTTCCTGAGTGCCATGTCCCAGGATCTGCAGTATTTCACCCCTTTGTGCACTTCCTCTATTTGCACAGTGATTACAGAAGTAATTTTTGCCTGCACTACAGCATTCCTTAGGTTCCAGAAATGTGGGCTGTTATTGTGATTGTTAAATAAAAGCCAAGCTGCAGCTCAGTACTGAGGGTGAAATATTCCCCTAGCCAGATGTGGTAACTATGGCCATAACTCTCAGGCTTCTGAGAGCTTAAATTGGTCTGAGAAATGAATGTGGTATGTGAGACAACTTGAAGTGAAGCAAACCTCTATAGCAAACTTCTGAGCAGCTTCACCTGCTCTAAATATTTCAAGCTTTTTTTAACCCTTGCTTTCAATGTGCACCTTCCAAAATGCCACCTCTTTCCCTGATTCTGCTGACAACAACTTCTGGAGGTCTTCTGTAGCAGTATAAAAATTATAAGCCCTGCCATTTGCCAGTCTGATGATGGGCCACCTGCATTAAACCATGCAACTGTGTTCATCCTTTATCTCCTCCTGTCTCGGGTTGGGTATTTTCATAGGTAAGATGTGCTCATCTGCATTTTGTGAGCCAAGGAAAGATTCTCAACATCTGCAAAGACTCTGCCCTGCCCTTATGGGGAGGGTGGGGAACCCCAACATTTTGTAACCATATGGTTTTGGCTGATTTCTGGCTTTAATCATTTCCTCTTGGCAGAGGACTATCCAGCTCTCTGTGCTCTCTACCAGGAACTGACTCATGGAAATGGAGTTTTCCCTTGATGCATTGTGAGAGCGAATATCTATGTGTATTTGAAGAAACTAGTGAGCTAATGTGCAGGTGATGAAGATTTCCAAATGTGGGGGAAAACCCCATACTTGGCTATTTTAAATTAAGCTTCTTGTTTTATGCATCAGCCATTTGGAGATTCATCTATTCTAAACTAGAGATTTGTCTCCCTCATTGCTCAAAAACTGTAAAGCTGGTGACCTGAATGTTGCTTTGCAGAGGTAAGTGATAGCAGGGAGTGGATAGGGTTGATCAGATACCATGGAGATAAGTCTGATATAAAATCCAAACCTTAGTCTTGCTGTGTGCAGATCTTGTGCCCTCTGATAGAACATCATGGCCTTAGGCATCATCATCATCATCTAGGCTTGAATTTGGGATTTGTGGATCTAAAAGCACAACCTGCTATGAGCTGGAGGCTCAGGCAAGTGAGTGCACTGTGACCAAACCTGAGGTAAAGCATGTTTGCATAAGCCACAATGAAAAAGACTTAAGCAAATACAATTTTATCTCACTTTTGTGATAGGCTCAGTGTGCGTGCAGTCTGCCGCTGCAGCTTGGCTGATAAGCGATGTCTTCCTGAGCTGTAGCAACTAATCAAGTATCTGAGCTGGGAGTGGAGAGAGTTACCGTGAGACTGAACTGTCTCAGTGGTAATTGACATCCAGTCACGAGGAGACAGTGCTGCAGCAGGCAGAGGTTCCCAATGTTTGCCAGAAGTCTAGTTGTTTATAATGGGAATCCAGGCATTTGTGTATCAAGAGGTCTCACAGATGGATGTCTCTGTTGCATCAGAAGTGTCTTGGCAGATCAAGCTCTTTAAATTACATGGCATGTCACCTGTTCTGTCAAAAGTTGCACGTTTTTGCATGCTGTTTGTTTTCTGTCACAGGATTAGCCATTCCAAAATCAGGGCTTTCTCAGTATCCTCAGGAAGTTATTTCCTACCTTTAAAGATTATTGTTGTGGGAAATTTTATTTGATCTCAATGCTGAGTCCATTGGTTCAATTTTATCCTCTTACTTCGGGATAAAAGGAACAATGGCAGGAGAAGTAGTATTTTTTGCATCAAGGTTTGGAGGCATGGTATCTCCGCTGCCCCTGCTGTGGAGGAGCTGTGGACAGACAGTCTTCCAAGTGGTAATGCCTTTCCCTTACAAGCAGGAAATCTGCTGCCATTTAGGTGCGTCATTTGTTGACCTCCTGACTGATCTTTGGTGTTTTTATTTTGAGACACATGCCAGTGTACCAGATACATGCGCATCTACAGCCCTAGAAGGTTATCTGTATGCTATTGCACGTGAACAGGCTGTGCCCAAGGCTAAATCCCGTACTAGCTGAGAAGCAGGTGATGCGCAGGGAAAAAATGGGGAATACAGGGGGTGTTTGTTTGGCTCCTAGGGCTGAAGAGATGGTGATCTGTGCTCAGGAACAAAGACAATTTGCATTTAATTTCTCTGGGCTGCAGTGCTGGCAACAATGGTAGATATTCATGTGTAGCATTGAACTCCAGCACGGCCGGGGCTGAATGGCTGCCTTTGTTTGGGGCTGGGGCAGCAGGAGCGCTGCAGTCTGGACTGGAGCTCTGTGTGACAGAGCATGGCCACAGAAAGAAACAGGGTGCTGGGAAAGCCTACTCCATCTCTCCTCCTGTCCTGGGGAGGTGTTCAGCAGCCTTGGGATGCCCTAAAGGAAAGAGCACCATCCTCCAGTGGCTGCCCTGTGGGGTTGAGGTCAGTGCCTGTCCATGCTGGTGTTCACTTCTGCTCCGCACTGAGAAGGGTAGAAGGGGTTGGCTACAGCTCTTCCCAGAGAATTATGGCCAGGGGTTGTTCAGGAGTAAGCCAGGGCATGCACAAGGTGCATCCTGCTCCTGCAGCTACTTGGACTCTACTCAAGAGATTGATGAATCCCAAATCTAACCTGCCTGGGATATGGTCTCCTCCCTAGATTAAGCCTTCTGAAGGTGATGAAGGATGGTATGGATGGAGACAGAATGTCAAGTGTGGTGCAGAGACTTGTTCCTCTAGCAGACACCTGAGTACAGCCAGGTGTTAAGTGGTGGATGCCAGCCCAAACTTTGTTAGGGCAGGCTTGGCTCTGCTTTAGCAGGCAGTTAACCTGTCACGTAGCTTGGAAAGCCCCTCGCCAGGGACTCCAGGCAGCCCTGGATTGTGAAAAGCAAATCCCCTCAGACTGGTGGCTAGCAGCCACAGAACACGTTGCTGTATCCATCAGCAGCGTTCTCTTCCCCACAGCCCCAGGAGTCCTTGCTCACTGCAGTAGTTGACTGTCTGATACAAGTACCCAGCTGGTGGGAGTTTGTCTGAGGCCACCACCAGGCAGCAGGTGAGAGTCTTCTGGTTTCTTACCAGGAGTGATTTGAAGTCTACCATTTTCTGCAGTAAGTGGGAGGAAAGTGTGCGATATAGGATCCTGTCCTCTAACTCCACAGGGAAATGATGTTTGGCTTGGGGATTGACCATGGAAAACTCTGACTCAGAAACCTGAACTTCTCCTGCCTCACCTTTGTACAGCGCTCACATACCAGCTGAGTAAGACATAGTGTTAATTGCTCTGTGTGCTCCTAAGCTTCTTTCCATGGCTTTCGGGAAGCTGATTAAAAGAGTGAAAGTAAAGTGGGGATTAATGGGATCCTGATGGAGGCTTGGGGGGAAAAAAAAAGGAAATTCCTTGGAGGGGAAAAAGAGGGATTTGAACAGCTGACAGCAAGCCTCTGCAAACAAACTGGGAGAGTTAGGCAGCAGATGGACTAACACTCTCTGGGCTTGTGCCAATGCATCAGATTGATTTTAAAGATGAAGCACCCACTGCCTGGGAAAGCAAGCCCTTTGAGTAGGAGCTCTTCCTGGCAGCTGTTCAAACACTAGCTGCTTTACAGTTTGCTTTCGGTGCACCAAGAGGCAGTGGGAAGCACTGGGGACTTAGGATATGAAATATGACCAGTGGGAACTATGGACCAATAAAGGGGATATTTTTGTAGGGAGGATTGCATGGAAAATAATGTCCAGTTGCTCAGAAATGCATAGTGTGCAATTAAAGAACGAGGAGAGATCAAAGGGCCGCCAAGTCAAACTCTGTGCCTCCCAGCATGGTGAGTGCTAAATCTTTCAAGCAAAGGTGAAGACTTCTCTGGAGCTCAGTTCCAGAGGGGAATTATTTTGCTGGGCCTCAGCTGCAGACCTTGCTGTAGATCAGCTCATGTCATGAGGTGTGACTGCTGTCCTAACTAGCCGTGTTACCGACTTTCCCCTGATGTGTCTGAACTGAGCTCACAGGGTGGCTTGGTGATGGGCTTGGATAGGTACAAATGCCTCCTTCTCCCACACCATCCTTTTCCTTCTGCAGAAATAATATGAGCCAGAGTGCTTTATTTTTCCCTCCTGCCTTTTCCTCAAAATTAAATAAAAACCTTCCTGTTCATGAAAAAAACTACTGAATACTAAAACATGTGAAGACTTCTAGGTGAAATAAGCATTTTCACAGCAGTTTTTTTTTTCCATCAGATTATAGATTACGTGTATGTGATATAGCCCAATGGTTCACCTAATTTATGAAGGCCATTCCGTGGTTCTCCCTCTTAATTTCCCATTATCTATTATTTGGTTCTCTTTTAAGTCTGCCATACACTATTTCTATGGTATGCATGATGAGGAGACACAGTCTCAGACCCTGTGCTGGTGCCAGCTCCCACATCTTGAATTGCCGCTTGAACATAAGCTTACACAAAAGTTAATCAGTTTTTAGGCTGATTGTACAACGTGCAGTTGTGATTAGAGACTATATTTAAGCCTTGGCTGCCAAAAAGACTTCAGCAATGACAAGCTTACAAGTATTTCAGCAAAAGGCTGACACAAATGTGGGGTGGGCTGGGAGTGCCACACAGTTTATACTCTGCCCTGAGGAAATGCCACCCCCCACCCTGGCACAGCACCTTCCTCCGCCCCTGTTGGTGTTGCAGCAAAGGGTATTTTGTGTTTGTCATCCTGCCTCCTGTTCCATCCCAGAGTTTCTGATGCAACAGGACCAGAGTGAGAGAACAAGTATGATGCAGCAGGCCTGGCAAAGCACAGCTGTGGCAAAAGGAAAAAGTACTGGGGGGTGGGCAGTAGGTCTGATATCAGGGATTACAGGGGCACAGAGATGTAGAAAGGTAAAGAGAGAGCAGCATCAGCTGCTAATTCCCGCTGATGAAGAGTTCCCTGTTCCCCTCACTGTGCTGCACGTTGCTTGCAGCCGGAGTAATTTGGAGAAAAGCAATATGCAGCTGTCGCTCAGAGGTTGGACGGGTTGCGTCTTGATGTGCGCGGCAGCGTGTCTTGACTTCTGAGCAGGGTCTTGCTGAAGCGAGAGAACCTGATCGGAGAGGATTTGCAGTCAGATTTTCAGTTGTGAGTTAAGACAAACTCGTATCTGTTCGCTTGGCTGATACCCTGAGCCTGGGAGCTGGTGACTTGGCCTTTCACTGCTGGGGTGTTTGTTCAGATGTACTCCACACAAATAGCGTGACAGGGGCTGACAGGCTCTGCCAGCTGCTTGGGCATTTATGGCATTGTGTAAAATAGGCATGGTGCTCCCTAGAAAGCCAGCAGGAATTTGGCCAAGCACCACCAGGCTCAGATGAGTATCACATAAGCATTCACTAAATGGGCATATATCAAGATTTATCCAGTTGAATGAGAGATTTGAGGATTCCTAAAATAGTATCCCATCAACCAAAGCTCTCTCGGTCTGCTTTGCTACAAGACTATTGATAAATATTAAAATAAAAGTTATTTCCCCCAGTGGAATTTTCTGTTGTATCCTGCCAGTTTTACACCCCTGACTTCAGTGCAGCACCACTGGCAGGGAGCTGTGACATTTTGATGGTGAATCTAGTCCTTCATTTCCTTTAGGAAACTAATTGAATGGATTTCTAGAAGTGGAAATGTCATAGTAACTAATGGGAAATGCATCAGGTAAACAGCTAAGAAATGACAGGTTTCATGACTGATAGCCAGGCATGCTAAAGATGTGCATACTTACTTGGCAGGGATTGTTACTAGAACAAAGCATTTTATGTTTCATGGAAAATAAACCCAAACATAAAATTATTTTGTTTTATTTTCTCCTCTCCCAGTCACTGAGGACACTTGGTTTCAAATGCTGCCTCCTGCTCAAGAGAACAGAAATATTTTCTGGACAGACCCCAAGGCTGGTAACACCAATGTCAACGCAGAGTCGTGCCTCAGTGTGAGTTTCTTTGCATTTACACCAGCACTGTAGATGAGCTTCTGGCTCACAAAAGCAATCAAAGCTAATCGATGTGGCTAGAATTTGAAATTTCAACTGCTTCTGTTGAATGGCTCATGAGCAATCTACAGGTTAGGAGTTATTTGTGGAAAGTATCCAGCAGTTAATTTCAAATCCCATATACATTTGAGACGTTCATAAGCTACTTGCAGACAATTTGCAAACAGAAAAAGAGGATAAAATTCATCAAAATAAATGATCTGCCATGAATTATTCATTTGGTTCCCATCAGTCATGCCAGATCTCTCCCTTGTTGTTAGTTTCTGCAGAGAGATCAGGGATTGAATTTAGCTGAGAGACAGAAGCGTGCGTTCACCCCAGAGGTGCTTCGGCAGAGCAGACCTGCGGCATGTAGGTGATGAGAATAAGAAAGCTTCTGTGGCACACGACATTCCATTCTGTGGATAAACAGCAGATTTTAGCCAGCAGGGCTGTCAAGCAGGCTGCTTCCACAAGGACTGTTTTTAAACAGAAAACCCCAGCTACCAAAACAAACCCTGAACTTGAAGGGGAGAAGAAAAGAGAGAACTGGGGATGTCTGATGTTAACAGAAAAGATGTGTTTCAGCCCATCCTACCGGCAGGCTGAGGGTAGATTTCCCTTTTAATGTGGGAGGGAACAGTATGGGTGAAGTACAGACCACTGGGAAGCACAAGCAGGTATTACCTCACCTGAGGATGTTTCAGGCACCAGCGTGGCTTCCTTCCCTGCATGTGTAATTGATTTATAGTCACAAGCCCTCTCCCGTAATGAGCAGAAAATGGACAGAGGAACTAAGTGGGAAGAAGTGTGAAACATCTTGGAGAGAGTGGGAAGGCTCTGTACCCCTTGATTAATATAGTAGAAATTATATCCAGACACAGATTTTTGGGGGGCAAAAGAGGCAGATAATTAAAAGGAAAGGGCCTCGTTCACTGCTGTTTTTCACAGGTCAACAGCAGAGAAATATAGCTGATACCAACTGCATTTTGATAAATGGCATTGGCATAGCACAAATAAGAGCACTAAGAGTAAATAAGCTATCTTACATTAAAAAAAAAAGAAAAAAGGTTGAGTTTAATTCAAAAACAATAAATGTAGCAGCATAAGGCCTCAGCACTCTCAGGGTCCTCATATGAGGCTCTTATAACCTGGATTTAGTTGCAGCATGGACGTATTGTTCCTGTTCTTTCAATAAAGGCATTGGCATGCTGCGTGCACAGCAACAAGCCAGACCCAACTCTCTAAAGCCACAGACCAGTGCCTGAGGTGCTGGGTTACAGCTTTTACTATTCAGAAAATGGAAATAAATAGGGCATAATAGAGTTTAGGGAACAGAAATGTCACGTAGCTGAAGGAGGGTGTCTAGCAGCACAACTGATAAGAACGTCTGTTGAAGCACTCTGTGCACTTCAATTTACATCTTACACTTTGCTGCAAGCCCTTTCCTTGAGAACCACTTGGCAACATTTAATTTAATAGACAAGTATACCTGTCATCTTTGGCCTGTTGCTTCTGATGCTGGTATAGCACAGGCAGCTTGCTGAGGGTGAGTGAGAGGAGCTGGTCTCCCTGTCCGGGAGAACTGGGGCTGCTGGCAGCTGGCTACCTGCCTCCCAGAGCATGCATGGCTTCTCATTTCAGTCCTGGTTAGGAAAGGAAGGTCTTGTATGTCTCCAGGAAAGGATGGCAAGGGTCTCAAAGAAAGGTCATGTGGAAGAAACGCTGATTTAATTTTTTAATAATCTTGCCTTTCTTGCAGCAGGTTAGGAACAGGCTCATACAGCCAGGCAGTTGTACTGGAGTTCATTTCTCTTTTATCTTAAGCTTTTACTTCAGTCTATTTGACCTGAAAATTAATGCTAATCTACCACATATGGAGTAACATGTTTTATGTTAGAGTGTATTATGTGCACACAGTTTCAGGATCTTAACAATCTCTTGTCACCTGTCTAAGGCAAGCTAAGGGGGGGGCTCAACTGGGTGCTGGTGAGCTGATGGCACTGGGGTCATGAGAGGGGAGGCAGCTCCTGTTCTTATGGGGCAACGTGCCCCTCTCTGCCCTGTCCTGCCACCCCTTTCCAGAAAGGCTCCCTAGCCCCAAAGGCCAGGTACAGACAGTGGTTTGGCTGAGAAAGCAACAGTCAGAGAGAGAGAGAGAGAGGAGTAAATCCCATTATGGAGTTAATTTAACCAGAGATTCAACAGGAGTCTAAAATGCTCAATTTTAAGATTTGCAAAAACTGTACAGGAAGGGATTATTCAAGTCAGCATGGCTGGATGAAGACACAAGCCTGATCCACGTGGGAGTAGACTCATTTCTCTCCCCTGCCCTTGCAGACCTGTGATCTGAGTGGTGCTCCCTGGCCATAGCTGCCTGGACAATGTTCCCAGTGCTAAGGTCTGGGTGGTCACATTGCACCTTGTGGCAAAGGTGTGGGGAAGGCTGAAGACTTGGTGATGCTAAACTGCTTTGCCATTAATGACACAGACTCCGTTACCTCAGTTACCTCATGTTTCATTTTAAATACATTTGCTTGCAGGCAGCAGCTTTGCAGTCTTACTTACATTGCCATAGAAACAATCTTTCGCATTCCTCTATTTGTTGTGCATTTTTGTAAAAGGCTCTGTCTTCTTTACTTATCCACTCCATCTTTTCATTTGCCGATGCTTTCTTCGTGCTACCCTTCCAATTCCCTCACCTTCTAGCTTGCCATGCTGCAGCTAAGTGTTTTTCCTGGTAAAGATACCCAGCCCACTGCCTCCACAGGTGTCAAAATCTACCGGTGATATGCCACTCAGATAAGGAAAGTGGACTAAGTGTGTCCTAGTGGACCTGTGCCTATGCCCACAAGTGATGGGATGAGGAGAGGACTAGGAAGTGGGAAGGAGTGTGATATTCTAGCATCAGACCAGTTGCCCTTGACAGTAAAGGAACCAATTCAAACTTCTGCTTTGTGGCCAGGGAATGAGGCTGCCCATCAGATAAGAGGCTCTGGGACTCCGAAGGTTGTCTCACTTTGTTCACGTACACTGGGAAGGAGTACTGCTAAACCCTCTGTGCTCCATGTAATTATAAGGAGGCAAAAAATCTTTTTGGGCATGCTGATTAGACAGATTTTATTATGAATCACACTCCCTGGTGGATAGCATTTGATTGTCTGCTTCAGAAGAGAAAAGGAAGGAAAAAAGGAAAAGGAAGATGCTTAGGGCTTTTCTGATTACCAAGGGTGACTTTTGCTAACACTCAGATTACACCTTGTTTCTCTCCTCTTCTGCTGTTGTAGGCAGGAAGTACCCAAGATGAAATAAGAACTATTTATGAGAAAAAAGAGAAAAAAAGCAAATATATTCAGTGACAGATAACATAAAAACAAATACGTCTTTTTTCCCCTCATTCCTCATGGGAGTCTGCTCTACTGCTGGCAAAGAGACAGGCAATGATGCATCCAGGATCACCTTGCAAGTGCTGGGCAGGGCCAAGGACAGAGTGTCACCTCTTTGAACACAGGGGAGGGCTTTCTGTGCCAGGCTGGACGCTACTCCTGAGCTGCTGGAAAATCTCCCAGCAGTGAGCCGTGTCCCCAGCTGCAGAACTTGCTCCTTTGTCCAGCCTTTGCCGTGAGATGCAGTGGGTGAGGGAATGGAGGTTTCCTGTTACCTTCTGTGTTACCACTGCCTATTTTCCTTTCTTTTTTTGTTAGATTTTTTGTTTGAGAGCTTTACATTTATGCTTCAAGGATACCCCTTATTTAAATTCCTCTTCCTCAGAGATGCAGCCATTCCGTATGTCCAGGCAATGAAACTGTGACAAGAGGTTGGAGTATATAGGAAAAGCCCTAAAATCCTGCTTGTCTTGCATGAGAAGATAAACAAAACCCAGAATTTCTTCTCTAAACAGGGCATGAGAACAACTAACAGCTGTAAGAGTGTTTGGTTCTAACATCAGGAAGACACATGCAGCACAGATTGAGTTCCTTCTTTTCCTGGCCTTAGCAAATCCTTTAGGAGTACCAAATGCAGCGATCATGAGGTGGACAAAAGGGGGAAAGCAGAACAAGATTTAACTGGATTTTTCTCACCCTTCAAAGTGCTCAGGGTGTGCAAAGGGGAATATATTCAGGAGAGCTTTTGATTCTTGCTGGGCTACTCCTCATTTTTTCCTTTGGAAGCAGCCGTGCACCAAAATCTGTTTATAGTACATAGTTATTAAGATCAAATGTAGCAGTAATAGCATGTGACAGTCTTCTCTTTTCTGAATCAATTTGTGCCATATATGAGTCTTAGTTCTGTCAGATGAAGTGAACTGTGACAATGTCTATCCATCCATCAGGACAAATCAAGCTATTCATACATTTACTCTGAGAGCATCTTAGTGCATTTAACATTTTTTCCTGTGGCAGCGTTTCCCAGTTTTGTAATGCCAAATGCAAGAACTGTGGGATCACCAAGCCCTTCAAAATTAGTCAGAACTAGACTGGCCATGCTGATGTCACCTAATCACTTGTATTTCATGTATGTGTTCTCCTTCCAATACTGTTTCCGTCTTCACTTTTTTTTCCTCTTTATTTCATATACAGGGAACATCTTTCCTCATGTCATGTATGGATATCATGCACAAACTCACAGCTGCCCTATAAAGCTGCTCCAAGTGCTGTTAGCTAATGGCAGCTATTAGTGCTGCTGGCTTACTGGTGTGGAAAAGCCAGGGCTTTCAGAATAGAAATGCACACTTTTTCAGTCTGGCGATGTTGCAGAGCAAGTTCGTTATTAGAATTGGGTAACTGTAGTGGGAAACTACTGAAAAGAGAGGCCCCAGAAGTTTTGCTTGGAGGGTCTGACACATGTATTGGTGCTAGGGCAGAACACCTTTGCCTTTCCAGGGAGAGCAGGACCAACCACGGGCTGCTGTATCCTCTGCTGTATCCATTCCCAGCAGGACTTGTAATGTGCAAAGATATGTCCAAAGGCAAAACTAAATTTCTCCCAAAGGTAAAAATTTCTTCCTTTTATAACTCCATTTGAAGTAGCAGTTGCCCTAATCTGACTTCCAGGTGATTTTTTATGCATGAACATAATTTTTCTGCAAGGGAAGCTCATGGTGTTTATTCCATTACCCTGAATTCATAAGACTCTTCAGAACCTCAGCTGCAGCTATTGATACTTTTCATTTCCAAATTTGTTTTTCTCTCTTATGCCCTCCAGAGAGTTAATTAAACAAGAAGCAGCTATATGAAGGATCAATAACTGACTTGCAGCAAGCGATGCTTCCACGTGGCAATACGGTGATTTCTGCTCTTTCTGGTACTCAGACCATTAGGGGAGCATCCTGACCCACTCTGACTCCACTTCCATTTGCACTGGGCTCTTCCGCAGCATGATGTCTTGTCAATAGGTTCATCAATGTGGTGAACTACAAAATCCTGCTTTAGGCATCCTTCCCTACAATGAGCACAGACACACCCCGTAAGATGACTGCTCTTGCTGTAGGAGAGAGCATTTTCCTGGTATCAACTGACCCCAAAAATGCTAAGGGCTGTTTTTACAGAGCAGCCAAACAGGCTTGGCTGGACAGAACAGAGCACAATAAATCCCTTCAGTGAGATCCCGAGTGGTGGGTGTCATGTTGCTGTTCAAATCTTTTGACAAAGTTTTGTTTTCACACCACTTTGACTGTCTTAGGGCAGCTGCAGGGAGTTATTGCTCCTTCAGAGGTAAGCAATGTGTCAGTAGCAGAGTAAATGGATAGTCCTTTTGCACTTCCCTGCTGCAGAAGTGGCTCTGCCGGAGAGGGAAGAAATTACTTCAGTTTTTAGCTGAACATTTGTTATTTTTTTAGTGAGAGGGGTTCCACTGCTCAGGCCAAAGATGCTACGTGACACAGAGCAATGATGCCTTCACCAACACAAGCACCGCTGCCCTTGAAGGACCTAGCCATGTAACTAGAGACTGCTGAGTGGAGCCATTCCTTCTCTGAGCAGACTTACTGAGGCTGCCATGGACCTCATGGAAATAATGACTGTGGTCTGGGAAATAATGACTCTGGTCTTCTCTGGTCAGGGAAGATTGTGCGTGCTGTTAAGTACTGCAATGTGCAGAGAGAGACTGTAGGCTCCATCTCTTACTTGCACTTACTTAAAATGTTCTCCTCTAACTAAGCAATAAGCTGTGGTAAATCACCCTCTTATATCCTGATGCTTTGGTTATAATGTTTCATTAAACAGCTCTAATTGAACGTCTGGAGAAGCTTACATCTCCCACAAATCCTCCTCTGCTAATGGAAAAGTCATGTAAACAAGAATCACTTTATTACATCCATTGTTCCAATAATGCCCCTTCCAAATGGGAAAGACTTGAATCAGAGCAATTTAGTCCTTGTCTCAGTGTAGTTTCTCTTCTGGTCAGTTTTACTGGGAGGAGAAATAAAAGGCACACTGAAAGCACGTTAGTTTGAAAAACGGCTGCAGCCCGCATGCTCCATGGTCTCGGGAAGCCACGTGGAATGGCATATTTAAAAACCATTTGCAGAGCACACATCGCCTCCCGGGGCTGACACAGCCACTGAACTTTCTGCCCCAGTGCCTGCTGTGCCAGAGCACGGTGGGTCTGCTGGCAGTGTGGGGGTGGCTCCATACCCCAAAGCCATGCGAGGCAAACAGAGTCTGAATTACCTCCCAGCAGTCGAGGCACTGTGGCATCCAGCGGGGTCGTTCCTAATTTGCCCTGACTGGTAAGTTGTTTCAGGCCTGTAGTTTGCGTCCATGTATTCAGGGAGAGCCAAAGTTAACCCGATAAGGTAAAAAATGTGAGAGTTTGTCATTGCATGAAATTTTGTGGAGAAGGTCATTTATGATCACCAAAAAACTGCTTCCCCAATAAATTCCTTATTTCCTATAATTTCTGGTAGATTCATGCAGTGGTTCTCCTCTGTTCCCAGCAATGGGCAAGGCCAGTTGGATCTTCCTGGGACTGGGGGCACACTGGTGCACAGGTTTTGACCATACAAAATTCATATCCTTTCTGGTGACTGGTCTGAACTTTTCACAGCATAACTCTCAGGTCCCAGGTGAGGGAAGTCCTCCAGCCCAAGTGGTGCTGTTTCTCTGATGGTTTTATTCCAGCCTTTGCTTTAAGGTAGCCCTGGTACCAGCTTGCACCTCCATTGGGGGATGCTTTATCACATCATCATTAAAGTTGCACTGGGACAGCAGGACCTGTGCCTGGACCAGGTGCACCAGTCCTTTATTACCTTGTAAAGAGAGGTCAAAAGGCTTCAGCAAGCATTACTTTTCCTTCAGTCATCTGAACTGTAAAACTTGCAGGCAAGTCCCTGGTGGGGCTTGCATTCAGAGCTTTAAAACTCCATCCCTCACTCTTCTGTTTGGTTCTCTCAACGACCTTGCATGAATCATTCAGCTACCTGGGTCCTCAAGTAACCTTCCTGTAAAAGCAGCAACAACATGACCCTGCAAAAATTGTGTCTTGGCATCACAGCTGCATCCTACATGTGTCTCCTGTTTGCTACAGATCACCAGGCTAAACTTCCAAAAGACAGCATAAGCACTCCTTTTCCTGTCTTTGATCATCAGGTGCTGTATTGCATGGGATACTTTGAATTCTCTCGTCTATTTTGGGGGAGGAAGGAGGAAAATGAGATCAAGGCAGTTACTGAAGGCAAGTCAGGCTCAGACTATAACTGTGCTATGTTTAAAATATTTAATTCCACAGTATGAGTCACTATGACTTGGCTGCTATTGACCTGGGTAACCTGAGTCAATATTGCATAAAAGGCCCTCTCATTTTGTCACTATAAATAAAATCTGTGATTATTCATAGCAAATGCTAAGTTTCTATTACCATAAGCAGCCCTACAAGAGCATTATGCTTCAAGATGTGGCTGTGTCACTGCTTGTGGGTCAGCTGGAACTGCCTTCATGGGTGACTGGCTTGAAAGGGGCAGTGCTTCTGCCCTCAAGCACTTCTGCCCCTGCCAGGCAGAAGGAGAAGCCTGCTTCCATCAGGAACAAAAACCACTGAAAAAACTGTGCAGTGATTGCAAAAACAAGAAAAGAAGTTGAGGGAGAAAAAGTGAAAGAAGCTAAACATAGGGAAAGGAAAAGAAAGAAAAGGAAGTTGTCTCCCCCTCCCTGCCTCCCTCAGGGCTAATTTTCATTATTAGCTGCTGTTTTATGGCACCATCCCCTCCTACTCCATGTGTTGTAATTGGGCTGGCACAGGCTAGGCACATCCTAAAGGGAGATGGTAATTATTTGTTGGATAACCAGAAAGCCTGTGCAGGGATGTGTTTGTGATGAGCCCTCGGTGCCCTCTGGCCCTGCACCATGCCAAACCCAGAGGTGATCCCATTCCATCCTACAGAGCTTTCTTCCTCCTCCAAAGGGTTTATAAAAGCTCAGTGGATGGCACCAGGTGTCTCTGAAGGGGCATGAATTGGCTGAGCTGCCTCATTGTGGACTCGGGGGGCAGATTTCAGTGAGCCCAGCAGAGATGTGGCCTGTCACCTGTGTTGGTGGCTGTGCAGACCAGGCTCAGGGGCCTCTCTAGCCAGTGGAGGATGGGGTGAGTAAGGTTCTGTTCTCTAAAATAGAGAGTGACACCTTGAACAAGGGGAGGGTAAAACAAAGGGGCGGGTGTACTATTTGGATATGTTAGAGCTGTCTTTCTAGAGCTGTATTCCTGTATTTCTTGACGGTAAAGCACCATGGATGAAAAAGGCAATTAGTAAAGTGTGGCCTCTTCATTTTGTCTGAGTTGTGGCATTGAAAGACAGTCCTTATTGTCTCTGTGATTGTCAGGGGAACAGCACTAATCTGCTCCCCACCTTCACCCTGGGAGACAAAGGAGAGAGACTCCCCTGTCCTGCAAGAGGATCAGCTGAGAGCAGCCATGGGTAGAGAGATCTTCAGGGTTGGATTATGGTGCTTGCATTGCAGCTTTACCAGGGAGTCTGTCATAGAGACATTTTAATATCATCTATGCTTTAATAGTATTGCAATAGGAGAGTGACATCCTTCAACACAAACTTCTGCCTCCTCATTGCATGCCCTAACCTCCATCAGGTCTTCTCCCAGCACCCAGTGCTGGTGCTGGAGAGAGAGGATCTGTTTCCACCACCACATCTCACCTACCTCGCATTTTTGTCCCACACAGCACAGCAGATGTTCCCCTGACCTGTGGCGCCTTCCAACAGCAGCTTTCTGTCTGCAGCCAACTCTGTTTTCTGTATAAATCACTCTATCAGGTATCTCAGCTGCTCAACTTGATCTTCACACTAGGTCCTCACACAGATGGCAAAGTCAGTGGCAGGCAAAAAGGTCTTCCTCATTAATTACTTCACTCTTCAAGCCCTTTACTGCAGACATCTCTATGCACAAACCAGGTAAGTAGATACTTGCAATGGTTTTGAGTTTATTAAATTTTATTTACTAAATATGAGATATGAGTTTGGAAGAAAAAGGCAAAACAAGCTCAACTTATAGCTAAACAGATAGTTTATTAACACACTAAAAAAGGAAAGAAAAAGAAAAAAAACCCCAAACCCGACCTTTTCCTCTCTCACAAACTATTTACTTTTCCACACAACATAGAGAGAAGCTATGACTTCAGTTAGCCAGAACCATTAAACATAACCTCACACTCTTTTTGGGAGAGTAGTCTTTCTAGAATTTTCATAGAGACCATGCTACAAGAAAAAAAATCTGGTGGCTCTCAATATCACAAATCTGAAACCACTTAGGGTTTGCAGGTCTGTGCAGTCTTACCCCATTAGCAGTTTTCCAAGCTGCTTATGGGCCTCAGCATATTCGGGGTACCATTTTAAAAATGCTCACTCTAGTACACAACAAAGGTTCTCTTTTTCTGCCTCTAAAATCGTCTCTATCTCAAAGAAATAGAAACCTCCTATTAGGCCAGGAGCCGGGCCTCAAATCTCAAAACTGAGATCTCTTCATTCTATCCCAGGAGCCGGGGACTTAGTGTGTACACACAGGCTTTCACTAAAACTCGCATTCCCCCAAACAGCATTATGATGTTAGTCCATGTCTCTATGATTTATCCAGAGAAGTCTAGGCAAAATGTCCACTTCCTCTATCCTTTTATTCCAGCAGTCTTTATCAATTCTTTCACATGCTGTCTTTTTC
>VZSR01003807.1:1642003-1666986 GCA_013398615.1 Brachypodius melanocephalos | reverse complement strand
CTAACTTCTGATTGGTCCATTGTGGCTTAAACCACAACAATACTGCTGGTTTATTTCATGTCTGGGAAAATTAGGTCCATGGGGTGATCAGCATGGTTTAAATAGAAAGAGACAGATGTTAAATGACTTTCCTAGAACATTAAGGTGCTCACTGTCCCCAGAGTCCTTGGCTCAGATTCACTAGCAGAGACCATTTTTATAATAGATTCGCAGTGGGTTGATTTTAAAAGATTTTCATGTTTTAATAGGAAGACTCACCTTAAAGAAAAACCTGACTATTGAATAGGAAGACTCAAAGCAAAACCTGACTATGTGTGTGTCATGACGAATACAAGCACAGAGGTTACAAGCTTCTGAGCACTGAGCTGGAAAATGCTCAGTGAAGAAATAACCTCCTGTTATTTACCAGAGGCTTTGGAACTGGGATTAAAATATGGTATAGACCAGTCACTGCTTTTTCTCATCCATACAAGTTTTACTGTACATGTTAATTGTGACCAAAGTTACTATTTTTCCTGAATGCATTGGAAGCTATGTGAAGTTTTGAGGCCTGAGTAGCCAATGGAAATTTGCTAAGGCAATATGGCTCCACTAAAGAGATAACCTTGCTGGAAGCTCAGGTACAGTTAGCATCCCCAACAGAGTTACCCATCTCTGCTTGCACAGTCCCAGATAAGCTCTGTCGAATTAGTCTCTTCCCCTGGATTCTCATCTGCTATATTTCTAACTCACCTTTGGACTCAAATATTTTTACACCAAATACTCCACTATACTCAGCAAGCATTTACACAGCACTTGCATGGTGGATACTCCAGTGTACACAGAGCCATGGGGGGACAAGTTTTCAAAAGTGTGTGTTGAGTTTATGTTAAAAATAGAAGAAATACCATAAAACTGGGAGCAGTTTCAGGTTTGAGAGGGGCAGCAAGGCCATGGCAATGCTTAGACTGGAGGGGGAGGGTTTTGGAAGAGCAGGCTGCTAACCCCAGCACTTACAGGGTCTGACTGAGAGGTTTTCTCAAGGCAAGGCAGAATCACAGAATATCCTATTGGAAGGGACCCCCAAAGATCATCAAGTTTTACTTCTGGCCCAGCACAGGACACCCCGAGAATCACACCATGTTCCTGAGAGTGTTGTCCAAACGCCTCCATCAGGAATTCTGTCAGGCTGTTGCTGTGACCACTTCCCTGGGGAGCCTGTTCCAGTGCCCAAACACCCTTTGGTGTGGAAACTTTAGGAACCTTTTCCTAATATACAACCTAAACCCTGACACAATTTCAGGCCATTCCCTTGGATCACCACAGAGATGAGATCAGTGCCTGCCCCTCCTCTTTCCCTCACAAGAAAGTTGTAACTGCAGTGAGCTCTTTCCTCAGTCTTCTCCAGGATGAACAGACCAAGTGACCTCAGCTGCTCCTCAAAGGGCTTCTCAAGGCACTTGATCATCTCTGCTGCCCTTCTTTGGACACTCTCTGATGGCTTAGTATCTTTCTTACATTGCAGTGACCAAAAAGTGTCTGCTTTCCCTGTCTTGTGAAACAGTGCTAACACCTGACACCTCAGCTCAGGTCCTTAGGGACCTCTGAGGACTTTCTCAAGAAGATAGAAATGCTGTCTGAGATATCATATGCAACTGGAAAGACTTGTGTAATATATCTTAGCTGAAAATCCTCAAGTGGCCTGTGCTGGCTGTTGTCATGCTCTGAATCAACAATCCTTGACACCTGTTAACTTAAATGTTTCCACCAAATTATGCTTGCATTTGCATTAGTAAGCCGCAGCTAACATTTTCTTCCCATTTTTTTTCCTTGGCAGTTTTCTAGCAAACAGAAGCCCTATCAATAAGAAGGCATTTTTGCAAATGAAAATTAAAGGATTTTTTTCTCCTTTCCCTTCTCACTTGATTTCTAATGGTTACTTTAGAAATACTTAATTTTCATAGAGGGACCAAAAGCAAACTCCGTCCCTGAATAAACAAATTCATATTCATGCGTATGTACGTCCCTATGTACATATATATTCTTAAACATAAAAAACCAAGTGCATGGCATTGCTTGGAGTTATGTGGACAGTTTTGGATGCCTATTTTATTTACTGTACTTCTATTTGAGAGGAAAATTGGATTTGGGCCCGTATATCTCTAAGGGTGCATTATTCGACTTTTAATCTACATCAGACTGTAACAAAGCACATCACATATCACAGCTTCTGCTGCCTCTGATACAAATTCTGTATTTCAAGAATATTTATGCATACAGGATTATTTAGTTTGGTGGCAGGGGTGTTGCATTCTGCACTTTTTTTTTCTGAAGACCATTACCGGTGTTTACTGTTTGAATGGACTGTTCACATCAATTCCATTCTATGGAATGGGTGGATATGCATATGGACTGGTGAATAATGATAGTCCCCAGCAAACAACTGGTTAATAATGACAGTCCCCAGTAAACAAAAGGGTTAACTTTGCATGTCTTTTCCTCTGCTGGGGAAAAGCTGCCAGAGATGGAAAGAAAGAGAAATGGAGGCTCCCTCTCCACTTTTGAGGAAGGGATGAGGGGATGAGACCCAGCAAGGAGGGGATCCCAGGTGGTTTGCTGCTGACAGTTGCTAGTTTCTGCTATGGCACAAATGAGAGGAAGGACAATAAAATCTACTTTGCATGATTTATCGTATATTTATATATCTCCACTGGACCAGTCAGATTTCAACAAGGATTTGTCTAAAACTTCTCTATTCAACCGTGTTATTTTTTCCGCTTGTCTTGTCTCCCTAAGCCCAGCTCCTGTAAATACTTTGGCCCATCCTGGACTTTAAAAGGAAGATCATCAGTGCTAATCTCTCTCAAATTCCCTTGAGGGCAGCTTTTTCTCCCCTGTGCCCCAGACAGTCCTGTCAGCTGCTGTGCTCCAGGGACAAGATGGCTCACAGCAAACGAGATGCTTTATTAGCACGCGGCTGTAAAATACTTTGAAACTCTAGTAGATGAATAATGTTGTATCATAAATATAAAATGAATATTGGTTTACGGTTGCTGAAATATTAATTTGTGCATGGAGTCACTCTTGGAATGTTTTTTTTTACTAAATGTAAAGATCTTTTTGAGTTCTGAATGTCCTTGCTTTGGTTTTTATTATTAATATTCCCTCCAGGAGACATTGACTTTCACTTCCCCTAGACATGCTGACTCCTGCCTGCCAGAATGATTCAGCAGCTTGCCACTCACTTTTACAGAAGGAAAGTTTTCTCCTGGCTCCTTTCACTGGCTTGGTGTGACATTGGCTGCAATCAAGGGACATATTAGTGTGGCTGGTTGACTCTTCACACCGACTTGCAGCTGAGCAGCTGGGCAGCTCTGAGCTCTCTATCTAGCTCATAGCTCTGTCCCTTATACAGGGAAGAAGATCCCCATGGAGAGCATCAGGGCTCTCTGCCTCACAGCTTTCCCTTTTCCAGGCAGGATCATGTTACATATCCAAAAGTTATTTATAATTGAGGCTGGCTGCTGAGTATCTGTCACAGCCATCTAGGTCTTTAGAGGAAGTTCTACAGAAAAATGCTTCTCATTTGTTTAACTGCAACAAACACCCATAAAAATTGCAAAGGATAGGGGATGATTCACACTGTCTTTTCTTTCTTTCTTTCTTTCTCATGCAAAAGGTGAGGGTAGGCCATTGTTTTTAACTGAACCTAAGGAGAGGAGACTCACGTTACAGTATTTAATGGCATTTTTGTTTTCCTAATACAGTGTTAAATACCTGTCAGGGCTCATAAACATAAAACCTTACATAAACCAAACCAGAAACATAGATGTATATACCTGCCTGCAAACCACCTGACTGGTGTGTCTTGTTTTATTAGAGCATGGTATATGAAACTAAATTATGTGGGGCTTATGGATCCTTAAATTACATGTTTTTATCGATCTCTTGTCACTCTTAAAAATATATTACAGAGGAAAAGAATGCAGTCTTTGATAAAGAAATGCAGTCTTGAAAAAGAAATTCAACTGCAACCCATAAAAGATCTGAGAAACTGTAATTTAATGTATGAGTCTGACAAAAATGCAAAATGCTTGGTTGTGGCTAATTAGTTTCAAAAATTCTGTGTCACAGGCCTTTAGAGACCAGATCAGGAATCAGTGTTGTAGTCATTCATGGGACAGCTTTCCTGGTTGCCCTGGGGTACGCATTTTGAAGCAGACACATTTGCACAAAATTTTCATATCCCCCAAATCACCCAGTGATCTTTTTTGCCCCTTATCCTCCACTAGACCTGGGAAACAGGGTTCTGGGGTTTGAAAGCCAGATTTCCACAGCAGCATCATTTCTGCAAACCTGGCCTCTGTCTGGGTCCCAAACTGGGGTAATAAGACCCACCAGTGTGTGGTCTTCTGTGCTTGGACACAGCACAGTTGTGTATGTGGAGACCCACAGTGGTGCTGTGGGAAGAGCTCAGGCATGGGAGGCTGGGGGCTGGCTTGACTCCTTGCAGTATCATGAGGGTGGGAATAAACCTTGTCAGCACGGGATGAAGCACTGATGGTGAGGTTGAGGACACTGTGGTTTGTGTTATTTGGTGGAGAGGAGGTGGGGTGGAGAAGCAGGGTGGTTCTGGTGCTGCTCCTCTGTGGTGGGTGAGCCTGGTTTGACTGGTGGCTGTGGCGTGCCTGTACCCTGCCACAGCTCATTGCCTCGGGTCAGGTGCCGAGTGATTCAGAGCAACCACTTTCATATCTTTTAAGAAATGAGTCTTGTTTCCCTAGTGGCCTCTTGTCACTGCTGGAATTCAGCTGCTAGCTCCAAAATGGACATCTCCTTTAATATTGTTTGATATCGTGACACAAAACAAACTGGATGCTCACGTTGGATAGACCTGAACATAACCTTAGTCCTTTTTTTCTTACAGTGGAGAAATCCCATCATTTAACCTGTCTCTGAACCCGTATTTTTGTGCTCAAATAAAGACAAATATTAAATATGTACTCATATCCCAGAACATATTTCTGGTACTCAGCTACTAAAAATTCAGCCATGGCCCTCATCAATTGTTACTAATGTTTGAAGTTGCTTTTTTACCTTATCTGCAGGAAGCACCTGCACTGCTGCATTTACTAAGAGCAAGAGTATTTCTTCTGTTTCTGCAGAGAGATTTAAAAGAAGAGACTTGGCCAGTTCATATGGTACTGAAGGTATCAGCAGAATTTTAATAGGCGAGAAAAACAATAATGAAAGGAAAAATAAAACTAGTTTTGTGGGTAGTTTTGAAGCTGAGGGCTGGTTTCTGGGGTTTAGGGCATTTTCAGATCAACTTGCCTGTCTGACACCTGGATTTCATCCTCCTACAACTTTAGGAGGGGGAAAGGTGTGCATTTGTCTTGAGCAGTAAGTCTGCTTTGAAAGTTCATTGAAATTCAAAAATCCCATTTTCCAGCAGCCATCCCCTGGCACTTTACAATTCATGCCTCTAAAAGGGATTGCTTGTAAGAAACTGAACTGTGGGAGCATAGCACAGATTTTAGAAATGTAGTCATGAGTGTTTCACAGGAACTTTGCTATCACTTTGGTTCTGCTCTCAAGGAGGTCTCTGATCAGTGAATGAGGATTGTGTCCTCCAGACATGGTTTCCTCTTTCAGCTTCCCCTGCGGTCCCCTCCAAGGATGCTCCTGTCCCATTTGCACCCTGAAACACTTTCAGGTGTGCTGTTTATAGTGGTTAGGACCCACCTCAGGGGTACCTGAGATATCTGCTGTGGGGAGAGGAACATTTCAGAGAGGAGCAAGGCAGCTGTCTGAGCACAAATCCCACTGCAGCATCCCACTTGTGTTTGGAGTCGCTGAGGTCAGTCCTGCCGTGTGCCGAGATACTGAAGAGACTGCAAGAGTCCCACTTCGAGCACACACATTGAGTTATTTGTTCCCAAAGAGAGGAAGTGGTGTCACATGCTGAGGCTTGTTTGTGAATCTGGGAATGTTCTGTGCTGAGGAGAGCCTGAGCCATGGCTGGCTGGCTGGCTGGCAGGGTGGAAACATGCCTGCAAAGGGCCTGGTGACTCATCCTGGGCACAGGTGATATGGAACCAGGTAGGACATGGCTGACACAGCCTGGAGGAAGGATGTTCCTGAGGGCATGGTGCACTGGCCAGATGAATCTGAATGGGAAAATGCCTTTATTGCATGTCTTCTCTCCTGTGACCTGAAGGAGAAAGGAGGCACTGCTCTCAAGTACAGCCATCCCTCTGAGTTTGTTCTGCACAGAAGCTGTTGGTTGTATGCCAAGGAGAGCAAGAGAACTGCAGTGTCCACGAAATTCAGCATGTTACAGCCCATGATGACAGTCGTGATGCTGTGTATGTCTAGATTAACACTGTGCTGTGGTAGTAGGTTTGAAAATCAGCCTCTGAGGCATTAAGACAATATAGGTAAAATTTCACATTTTCTTCTGGCATTAAGGAGCATAAGATGCTTCTTCCAAGAAGTTTAAGGGGAGAGTGAGAACTCTTCACTGGCAAAGAGCAGGAATAACACTGATCATTCAGTGCCCAAAGCTGGCAGCATGCTAAGGGCAAAGTGTGAGAAAGGGGAGTTTGCACACTTGGGAGAGGAGAGCAAGAAGACTCCAGAAGCTGGGAATGGAGGAGGCAGAGAAAGTCTTCAGCATGACTTGAAAAGGTGTTGAGAGTCGGGCACTGAAAGAAATTCCAAAGGTAGGGGACTTCTTGAGTCAAATCAAGTCAAGGCTGTGGGCAGAGAACAATCTGCTGTTTTTTGAGGCTTACAGCATCCATGAAAATCAAACTTTTCTGAGGCTTTACCCAGTGATCAGGGATCCATCAAAGACACAAAAGACTGACACCACTTTCTCTAAGAATGGAAACAGCTTGCAGGGCCCTGAGCATTGTCTGGTTGCTCCTGCCAGGGCTAATACCAACTTCATAGAACATGCACCATCAAATTCTGTTTTTCTCACTCTGACAGTAGCAATGAAGAAGGCTTTCCTTCCTCTCTCCTTTGGCCGGTGGCTCTTCAGAGACTGAAGTATGAGTGAGGGCTGCCTCATCTGCCTGCTGTGGAAATTGGCACCTCTGCTATGCCTTTTGCTATATTGTGCATGACAGCAGAAGGGCTTCCACCTGTGGGGACAAGACTGACTGATGCTGACAAGCCTGAACCTCAAGCAGGTGCAGAAGTGCTGTGTTAAAAGAATGACGGATAATGGGATGAAGAGCAGGTGATTTCTCAAGCCCATACCAGTGCCCCTGTGCTGGTTTCCCCTCCTAGCCAAGACAGAAGGTGTGGGATGGCACCACAGACTGGTGGTGTGGAACAGGATTGGAAGATCAAGTAGCCCAAAAAGAAGTGCTAAAAACAGGGTTCTGTCATGCATCTCTCCATCTTCAAAGATAAAACCACCAAGGGTTTTGTTCTTCACTGTGGATAACTAGCAGCAATCCTCCTGGAACAAAGCCAGTGTGTGGTCCAGCCCACTACAGAGATATGCTGGGGTGTGAGGCAGCATCTCTCACAGCAGCAGCAGCCAGGCAGCTCCTGCTGAGGGGTGACACTGTTGTGGTGGTCTCAGGAGCAGGAGCTGAGCCTAGGTCCCACTTCTCAGGAGCAGAATTTCACCTTCAGCCCTTTGACACATCTGGTGTTCTCAGTGTTTTCAGGCAGATGTTTCACTGGGGCTGGCCCTGTCTCAGTGTGCCAATCCGAAGCACTTGTTCTTCTCTTCTGAACATGAGGCTGATTGGGGAAAGTCCAAGTGTTTTTCTGATATCTTCTGGGTGGCAGAAGAGGTGGGAGAATGGTGCAGATGGGATGGAAAAGGAGACTGAAGGCAAGTTGGAGAAGCAAGGAGCATGGAAGCAGCACTGCTCAAAGCACACACATAGTTGTAGGAATGCCTTGCAAGCTACATCATAGTTGTTGTAAACTCCCCTGACTGAAACCAACTGCAAGCGAATGCTGTTCACAGTGTTATGTCAGAATCTGGCACCAGCAGGGGACAAAAACCCCCAGATTGGAGTTGTATTTGTATTCTGGGCATGAACTAAGCCTATACCACTGCAGTTAATACACACTGTCCCCACCACCTACCTTTGAGGAACTCAAGCCTCCCTCCATCAGTCTGACTCCCACCTGGGCAGCAGTTACTTACAATGCCATGGCATGGGTGATAGGATTCCTTTGAAATACAGCCTTTCCCCTTTCCCAGACAGAGGCCTTTGTCTCTTTATTCTGGAATAAAGGGCACTGTCTCTTTATTCTGGAATTACAGCACTTATATTAGCAAGGCTGCTAAGGAAGTCGTGTTTAGAAAATATGCACTCTGCAGAAATGTTTCATGGAAATTAGATTTCGAGAGGCAAAAATAGCACAGTATCCTGAGACTGCAGAAGGTAGAGATCCTTTTCTTCCCTCATTCCCCCAGTAATTAATTTCTCCTTGGGCATAATTTGAGGAAAATGCTTAATTTCATTAATGCAATGTCTACCTGTAGGGAACATTCTTTCAATGGATTTGTTTAGCATCTACAGCTTTGATTGAGTGCTCATCACAGATCTGGCAGAACAATTTCATAAAATCATAAAAAGATTTGGACTGGAAGGGATCTTAAGGATAACATAGTTCCAGCCCCCCTGCCATAAGCAGAGAACCTTCCACTAGACCACGTTGCTCAAAGCCCCATCCAGCCTGGCCTTGAGCAACTCCAGGGATGGGCCATCCTCAAATTTAATGCTGCTGAGTGTTTTCTTTGTAGGATACCCATCAATCTCATGTGCACTTAGTCAAATTCAAGTCTGGAGAATGTCGGTTTCACCTCAGGAAAGCCACTGGAATTGCATCCACTTCTACAAGAGCTCTACTTGGCCATTTGTTTGCACCATGGAAATGGCAGTGACTCATAAAGTCAGATTGGATCTGACTAAACAATAATGTCTGTGGGAACACAATTCAGTGTGTTCCAGTCCTGTGTGTTTAGCTCTATTCTCAGTAGACTAATCTCAGAGGCTAGGGAGTCTCTGCTGATTTAGGCCATGAGTGTTTCTCCTAACCTTTTACCTCTAGCAAACTGGAAATCAATCAATCAATCAATCAGTCAATCAATCAATCAATCTTTTGTCTGACTAATATTTCAGTCCAGATATTTCCTTCATGTCAAAAGTCAGCTGAAGCCTTACCTGGACACAATCTACACTGTCAGATATACGTGGTCAGGATCAGCAAGGGGGAACAAGGTCAACAATGGATACTGCAGCCAGTCAAATGGATTCTCTGTGAATCTACATCTTTTGTGTGGGTGGCTATTTCCTTTCCTTAATGTAAAACAACCCCCAACCCCCTCCCCCTTACCAAAAAACAGCCAACATCCCCACTCTCCACCAAAAAAAAAAAAAACCAAATCAAAAACCCCGCTTGGATCCAAATGGTCCGTATGAGTCACACATGAAGAAACTGTCTCTGAGAGAGTTACTCACCCTTTCACTGCCAGAAGGCAGAATTAGGATTATTCTGACTGCATGGAAGGCATTTAGGAAAGCTTCTGATACCTGTGTGAAGTATTCATATCATGCTCATAGTTGGAGTCTAGGAACCCTCTCCAAGACTTGTCTTCCTATTGATTGTTGCTTTGAAGAAAGTGTTCAACAGCTGTTCCTCAGCTTCCCACTATGAAATGGGAATTGCAAGAGGAATCACAGCTATCCTAAATAACACAATGCCACCGTGTTAGTCTGTGGCTGAATTAGTCAGTGTTTGAAAATGACTTACAGGCAGTAAAGTCCTATCTTTTTAATAGAGAACTTGCCCTTTTCCCCAGGAGTCCTATTCAGAACCTCTCAACCTTGACAATAAATTGAAATGGAAATCTTTTGAGTACTGTAATGAATACATTATCTTAATTTCAGAGGATTTTTGAAGGGGTAAGATTTTGTGCAGAAGGTGATTTTGAATATTTAGCAACACAACCTTAGCTAAAGCCTTTTTTCTTCCATAATTATGCTTTTCAATACAATTCTCTTAGAATTTTAGAATCAAAATGAGGAAATATCCTTTGGCTCAAGCCCAAATTTCTCCTTTTTTTTTTTTTTTTTATATTCTTTCAAAAGATAAGGGTCTAATTCTCCCTTCCCTGGTGCACTTCATACTCATTTACACACGTAAAATGCTATTATTCTTTCTTGGAACCATATACCAAAATGCAAATTACTGTACAAGAGGAGCTAGCATCAAACCCAAGGACCCAGAGGATAAGGGCAAACCAGCATCCTAGCAGGAACAAGCTGGAGAGTCAACCTGAAGCCTGTCAGCTACTTTAGAGGGATAATTCACATTCATGTCCTCACTCTGTGGCAAAAAGAAGGCAAGGTTAGTTCCTCACTCTCACCACGGCCTGAAAGCACACATGTGACTGTAACTTCACTTCTGATCTTATGGGCTGACAGCTTCTCTAGGGGTCCATGCCCTCAGAATGACCCCCTGTGAATGTCATGTAAGTACAGAGCTGCAGCTCAGGGTGCGTGCTCACACTGGAGGTGGCCTTGTCTCTCCTGTTAATTGATGGTGGCTGAGCATGGCTGGCAGGCGGTTCAGCAGGACTTGGTGACCGAGCCTGCTTCAGCTGCAAGCAGAGCCAGGGACAGGCTCAGAGCAGCCCTGAGCAGCCCATCCTTCCATCCACTGCCTGTCTGTGTCCAGCCTGAGGAGTTGGGCTGAAGGAGTGGCTTGGTGCCACTGTTCCACAGCTAGATTGAATGGTTTGGGGCTTCCCTTCCCTCCCTCCAGTGCTTTTCTGGTCAAGCCTGTGCATTCCAGGGAAGTGGCTGGTTCTGTTCTGCCCCATCTTTTGGGCAGGCAGCCTCCTAAGGCAGGGCTTTTCGTTGCAAGGGAGTCTGGCTGGCCTTTATTTTCCTTAGAAAGCAGTAATGCTTTGTAGGGCTGTCAGGAAACATCAGCCTGACAGTCTCCTCCACACACTCCTCTTTCTGCCTGGAGGAGACAATGAAGTGAACGAGCAATTTGGCATGAAAATGAGAAACAGGTCAAGCTGCTTGCAAACCTGGCCTCTGAAAAAGAGATAGGCAAAGAGAACAGAAAAGCAATTACTTCAGAAAGCTAGGTTACTCCAAATTAGTACAGCTGATTTGAAAAACCCCGACCAACCTTTTTGTAGCTCAGCTGAGAGGTTTGCTAAAGGTGCTCTGTCACCACTGAAGCAGCATTTTCAAATCTGGAAGATCACATTTCCACTAATTTTCACTCCAAAGTGAAACAACCATTCTCTGCTCAGATATTTGAGACCCTCATCTGAAAAAAGCTTCGTGCTAGATAGGGAGAAAGGGGTATAGGTATATAAAGGTATCCAGATGCATAAGTGGTTGTCAAAATTTCCAGGTAACATAGTTAAGTCACTGACCATCTACATTTCTTTCTGAATTTTATTGATGTTACTCAACAGCTTTCAGGGCAAAGCTTGTGATCCTCTCTCCAACAGTGGCTGTAGTGTCTAGGAGGAATTAACACATGCATCACAGATGCACTTGGCCTCTTCTCGATGTATATGCAAAGAAGTATTTTTGTGATGTGGCTCATTGCCAGTGTTCCTGAGAAAGTCACATATGTGATTCTTCCTCTATAAACTGATAAAATAGTAAAATTGGGTTTTGAAATATTTCTAAACCACTTTTTGCAGTATTTAACCCTTATTTATGAAGACAATGAAAAAGAAAACAGTTCCCTTATTCCCCCGAATTCCCAAACCAAGAGCTTCTCTCCTCCATCACAGTGACAGTGACATGTTAACAGGAGCTAAAATCTGTGCCTCCTCCTCTAAGGTCACTCCTATGCAAAGTGGTACACAGTCAAGGAATTTCTTGACTTCCTTTGTGGTTTTAATTTATAATTTTAATGCTATGTTAGAATAAATGTTTCACATCTATTGTTGAAGTCTCTGGATGATTTCTATTCCCACTAGATTAATTCCAACTTCCTTTCCCTTGACAGCTGATTTGGATGTAGTAAATTATGTTCTGTCCGTTCTGACAGCTGCTCAAGTTATCCAGTAATCCTAGATTGCTGCTAGTCATGTCCATCTCTCAAAGAACAAATTAAAACATAGCTCTCTCATACGTCAATTAAGACACCCCTGCCTTGATTAACAGGGCTTCCCCCTGCCCCCTCTGGTGTGACCACAAAGCCTACTACATTTACAGCTCAATAAGTCAAAGTCCTTTACCTACAGATCAAGGACAGGAAAGAGAGCAGATTATCCTGCCCATCCCTTCCCTGGAGAGGGGCAATATATGAAATTAGAACTAGACATTCTCTGTGTCTTGTTTCATCTTCCACTAAAACAGGATGAAGAACTAATCACTGGCTGTTTCAGGGACTAAGTGTGACAGAATGAAAATCTGGTCTTAAAAAAACCCGACAAACCAGATTTCAGCAAAGTCGGAGAGCAGTTAGGCAGAGTCTTGGGAAGAAATCCTAAGTGAAGATATGCAGAAAGCTGTGCAGACAAGCAATAGAATCTACAGTAAACCCTATATAACTGCATCAGGAGTGTGTCGTTACTTGAAATTAAAAAAAAAAAAAAAGGTGTCTCACAAATAGTAAAAACAAGGCAAGAAAGCAACAAAAATGATTCTCCTAAATGTGTGAGAAGCAGAAGTGAGGCAAAGAGAGTTGTAGCTCCATTGCTTAATGGACACAGAACAAATAAAGCATGATGAAGAGGTGTTTGAAGTATTTTTGGGTGATGCTTCATCAGAAAAGAAATTGCCATGAAGTCTCATTGCAGTGGTTGAAAAAATGTACTGACTGGTTTGCAACTGTCTATGGTCAAAATGAGAAGGCATTTCAAGTTGGATTCTGCAGGGGAATTTTTTCCTTGGGACTATTTCTGTTCACTCTCTTCATTATCATGGTGGATGATGGAAGAGACTTCATGTGCAGCAGACACCCAGCTGGGAAGGAGCTATAACGAGATTGGAGGGCATAATAAGAAAAAGTCTGATCTCAATGAGCTGGAGGAATGATCTGGACTCGGTGAGACATAATTATTTTGAGAAAAGTTGGAAGTATTACACATTGAAATCAAATGTATAAAAACAGATTGCACAATAAATGCTGAGAAAGCAGTACAGAAGAACCAGAGCTGGGGTTTTGGCTTACTGCAAACTGAGCAAGCCAATAATATGTTGATGTTTTGAGAAAGGTGAATCTTTGGGTAGGAGGTGTTAGCAGGCAGAGAGTGTGAGAGCTACTTATGCCACTTCACCCAGTGCTGCTGAGATCCCACCTGGTGCAATGTGGCCAGATTTGGATATCATGTCAGAGACAATCTGGGCAATGCAGCAAAAAAAGGAAAAGTTTCAAAAGGCACAAGATAAGTGGGTTTGGTTTTGTCTAGAAAGTAGATACTGAGGGGAATAACAAAGCTTTCAATACACAGAGAGCTGTTTTTTACTTTCCTGCTTGTCTCCTACAGGCAGCATGAGAAATAATTGGTGTAATATATAGAAACATACCCTAAGATTAGGTGTAATCTCCTGTAATATCCTACAGCCTGTAGGAGATCTGTAAACCCTGAGCATGAGGAGAAGAAGGATATTGCAGAATTACTCCTACAGAAATCCTTCCAGAGCAGATAGGAGGGTGTATGGAATGGAGTCAAGTACCTCTCAAGATTGCTCTGATCTCCTTCTTAAGCCGGGCTATGGAACTAGGGAGAGATTTTGGGAGACAATATAGTCTATTCCTCCTCCCTAAAGCACAGTTAACTGCAAAGCATTAATGTGTTTCAGGAAACAGTATAATGGTGCTTAAAATAACCCCACAAAATAGGAACCAATACCTTTAATTTCTGCTGTACCACAGCAGAGTCCCAAGCTCTGTCTGACCTGACAGAGGTGGCAGTGGCGGTCCTGTGCTGTGGAGGGGTCTGCCCTGCAGTCTGGGTTATGATGGTGCAGTTTATGTGCAATATGTTTTACAACTATTAGATGTTCTGTAGGTCATCCTTTTTTACATATTAACCCGCCCTTGAGGAGTTAGACCCCAAGAGCCAGTAGGGGAAGAATCACAACAGGATGAAACTAGATCTGAGGTGAAGCTGTTTGCAAGGACAAGGTGGTGTCTTCCCTGGTGTCCCAGCCTCCCTCCCCATAAGGCTGGACACCTAGGGTCTGAGTTTGAAAAGAAGCTGGCCTTGGAAAAGAAGAGGATGCTAGTGACTCACCTGCACAAGAGACAATCCCCCTGTCAGATTGTAACTCCAGGGATGGTGACTTATACAGGAGAAGCCCTGGTGCTTTTCATCAGAGAGGACCAGAGTTCACTGGCTGTGAGGTGTAAAATGTTGATTCTTGGGGCTGGGGATGGTTCCCCAATCCCCACAGGCCCTGGTGCAACCAGACATCTGTTACTGGAGCAGCCGTGACAGGGGCACAGGGAGGCTCAGTGGGATGGTGTGAGCACGTCTCCCCATGCAGAGGATGGGAAACTGGCCCTAGCTCTATGTCTCTATTGCATTTTTTCCTCATGGTCTGTGCTTAAAAGAAAAATAGACTTTTTCTGTGCTAAGGTACTGGGATGTTTGTCCCCCCAGAACCCAGTACTCACATAGAACTGGAGCTGCAGAGCTGCTCTCATTGTTTTTTGAGCTCTGTAGGAGAAATTAGTCCCAAGGAAACTTGAGTGTGTTTTTCGATCTTGAAAAAATTAGTTTCTCGGTCCCTCCCCACCTTGCTGGAGTAATTCCCATAAAATAATCATTGCTTTTGAAGCCAGTCCTACTTTTCTCTCGTGCTTGAAAAGCTGCTCCCTCCAGCTCTGTGTACAGGCACCGATTGGCTCTTCTCCAAGTAATACTCAGTGAAGAAACGCCTGCTTGCATACCTGCTGCAACTATTTACATTTCACTCTCTTTGGCAATAAATTAGTTCCACAGAGGTCTGAGCAACAGTTGTTTTGAGCAGGGAGGGAGTTTGGATTCTGCAACTGCGTTTACACAGCCAGCCCTTATCTTCATGAATATAAGAGAGCAGGGAGCTTGTTGATGCAAACTAACACCAAGTGAACTGTGTTTGCCAGCAGAGCAACTTCCCATGTGAAAACCCTGATTTCCTTCTTCTTGATGAGGCCATGGCACAGCCAAGTCAAGGACAGAGCCTCTTTTTTCCCGAACCAACTGTTAATGGAATAAGTAATTCTGCAGACCTGTCTTTCACATCTCACTCACTTTATATGCAGTCTAATTAATTCTGTCGGGGAAAATAATTGGCTCGGATCAGGTCGATCCAACTGAAGTTCTAAATAACTTTGGCTGGGTGGTATTTATATTTCAGCAACCAGTCTTGGGTGAAGCACTCGCACGCGCAGAATACCAAGGCTGTGCTAACTTGGCACAGAAATAGCGCTGTGGCCCGTCAAGTGGTATTAAGCCCCGTCTATAAAAAGCTGTGCAGCTGCCTCTGAAGTGTGGCTATCTCGAGGGAGGGGGAGGGGAGCACTCCAGCCTGTGTCCGTGCTGGACGATGGGCAGCATTGACACACTGCCAGTCATGGAGAGAAAAGCTTCCCAGCCACGGAGGAGCGACTGGAATGATGCTATGGGGGCACAGGAGTTCTTGAGGAAAGATTTCAAAGGTGCAGGCATGCCAGGAGGGGGCGGAGGCAAGGAGCAGTTAGTGTAGGGGAGGGTCCAGGGTTTTGAACAAGGCTGGAAGATCTAGAGTACAGGGACAGAGGGGAATGGGGCATCACGGGCAAAGAGAAGGCTGGTATAGCTGTAAGCTGTGACTGTCCTCACCTGAGGGATGGATGGGCCTGAGTGCTGCCAGGGAGATGTTCTGACAGCTGGACTGCCATGGTCACTAAGTGAAAGCCACCCTCTCACTGCGATGTAGGGTGGGGTGTTCTCATCTGTGTTTTTTTAAGGCATGAACATCTTGACTTAAGGACACAGATGGAAGGCAGGTGTTACTGTGCTGAAGGTCAGAACTACATTTTAAAAGTACCTTTAGCTCTCTTCATCCTACAGTTTCTCTGTGAACATTTGGGCCAGCACATCTCTCCCCCTCCACCCAACAAATTTTAGATCTGCAGCCAGATCCTCACTCTCCAACTCAGCCTTCATCTTCGCTTGCAACAGCATCAACCCACTCTCTTGGATCCTAGAAAAGGAAATTTGTCTTTCCATCTGGTCCTCTTCATCTCCTCGTTCAATAGGTAGCATTTGCCTGAGATAGCTCACCCCATAGTGGAGAACATGTTTTGTGCTGCTCTGACTGCCACAAAAGGTCTTCTTTCCTAAGCAAATTGTGTAAACTGGTTCTCCTACTGCAAGCCTTCTCTACCAGCCTGTGCTAGCTGCTGGTCTCCCTGGGGGAAGTTTGGGTAAATGAACAAGTGTGAACCGCTGTGTCGCAGCCTTCTGCACTTCCTTTCTCCCCAGTGCTAAAAATAAGATCTCATTTGTAAATAAGATATCTCCTATTTTTATAGTGCTTTTGAGATGTGCTGGATTAACAAGTCAGCATTCTGACTCCCTCTCCAAACACAGTTTGTGCCCAGCCTGGGCAGTAGCTGTGCTTGCTGTGTCAAATCGCAGCATGCAGCTGATGTGTTTCCATCCTGCTCTGGTGGCTGCATCCTTGCAAAGGTGAGGAGTTTTCATTCCAGCTGAGTCTCTGATTTCTCCCCCAGGATTACCAACATGACACGCACACTGGCAGTTTCTGATCTTGTAATGAGGACACCAGGCTGCAAGACCTACCCAAGCTTGTTCACAGGTAGTACTGAAAAGGTGCAGAGCACTCAAGTATCACCATCAAACTCACTTCCCCTGCTTCATTTTTAGCCAAAAGCTGCCTGCTGACTGATAGGGCTTGCCAACACCTCAGGATAATTGCTATTGTTAAAGAGTCCACATGAAAATATGGGAGTGTTGATTTGCTTACCATCTCCAATCCTCCTTCCTGTGAGGTTGAGCTGTGGGACATCATGGAGAATGACTGCTCAGAGCAGATAATTTACCCTTCTCATTGCTGAGCTAAAAGAGAAAAAAGGGGTCAAGCTGCTCAAGCTACTGGGCTCCAGTTGCAGCCATCGCAAGCAGAATGGATCTAGTCTTGATGCAGCTAATTTGTAAACCACTAGCAATAAAATCATGGCAGCTCAAAGCCCAGAAGGCCGTGTAAAATTGTGCCTGGAACTCTGTAGTGCTTACGGCAGCCTGAACCACTGCTGTTTCATCCCAAGCTGTATCTGAGCCACTCCTGAAGGCATGTAAAGACACTGGTAGCTAGGCTGCCTTCAGCTGGGATGGGGTCTCTAATTTTAAGGAGGCAGCAAGGGATTGAAGTTTGTCCAGCTTCAATCCATGGGGTACTCCAAAAGGGGCACTCTAAGTCTTCAGTTAGCTCCCAGAGCCTCCAAACCCAAAAAGGATTCTGGCTGTGCTGAATTCACTGCTGATCAACAAATCAAGTGAGAAACATCTAGTGATGACACAGAATGGATCCAAGCTGGTGGGATAGTACAGAAATCATGTAGCCTACCCCAGAATCCTCCTCATCCCACCACTTATATGGAGCAGAGTCTGCCTGTGATAAGTTCAGCACTTTCAGATATGGTCCTAAGCAGGACCAGCTGGATTAAATCCTATGGCCAGTATTATGAATGAAATAGGCAACCTTCTGCCTTTAAGTCTGTGAGTCTGGAAAAATAACCCAGGATCAAAAATAATACTCTGCTACAGGAAATTTCTATGAGAGTGTACCCATTTCTCATTTATCTTGAAGAATTTCCCCTATTCTTCCCTGCCCCCACTTAAAGAATTATTTGGTCTCCTCTCTCCTGAAGCTCAATCCAATTAAACAAAAAAATTACTTTATTCATGTGAGTGTTTGGTGAACTTTACTCAGGAAAAATGCTGAATATACCAAAAGTAAAGAACATTTTTTATGTGACTAGGCTTTTCCTGGGATTTTTTTCTTGCTCAGCAAAGCTCTTAAGTAAAGAAATGGCTGAAACCCCACACTTCAATATACAGACAAGTCAAACATCAACAGAATGACGAAAACATGGAATGCTATTTTATCTATTTTATTGGTCACTGAATTTCTTTTCCACACTGGGAGCATTTCCATACAAGAGATTAACAAAATAAGACCTTGATCCTCTGAATGTAACAGGATTTTAAAACATCAAAATTAAGCTCTTGGAATATAAGAATGGTTAGCCTTAGGATTGTCTGGGCAATATTCATTTGATTTCCATTTTCATATGTATTATGATACCATCTTTCATCTTGTACCTACATACTTGCATACTAATTTTTGCCTGGGAACTTCTCCTACATTCACCATCTGAAATAAATTGTGATCTCATGCCATTTCATACTTTTCATCATTTCTCTTCATTATTCAGAGTGCATCTCATGCCTTATTTACAATCCACGACTCAAACTGTGCTGTGGAGGAAATGGACAGCAATTTCCTGATTAACTTTCCTGCCTAACCTCTTGTGGTACCATCCAAGTGCTTTCCAAGTTTTTCTGAATTTGTCTAGACAGCTTCTGTGTGAGGTCTAATGGGCTGCCTGGAGGCAGGGGTGATAGAAAAAGATCTGGAAAATGGAATCGATAAGAGCAAGCGTTTGCAAGGCAGACTAATAAGGAGAAGTGAGACACGGATTAGCCACGGTGCTGTGTACAGAAGGACAGCTAGGAGCCTCAGGGAGGGCAAAAGTGTCTGTGAGGGAGCAGGGACACTGGCTCTGGGTGTCCTGTGAGGGGCTTGGCTGGCCATGGCTGCAGCTCTGTGAGTCTGTTGATGCTGTCACAGATCTCAGCAGCACCAGGCAGCCCTCCTCCCACATTTCCTATCTCTTCTCCTCTGCTGGAAGGGAACATTTCCAGTGAGGGTTCTTCCTTCAAGTCAGACTACTGCTAGGGGAGGATGTGCTGGACATGATGGGGAAGCTGTGCTGAAAGCCCTAGAGGTAGGGGCCAACTAATACAAGGTGAAAACAGCCACAGCAAGGCTAGTGATGGGACATGGCACCAAATTCATCACCAGTCCACCACAATCCAGCTCACTGGCCGTCCCGGCCAGGAGGCAAGGTCTGTGTCCAACAGAAAAAAATGTTTTCTTCTCAGACATGGGAGCATGAAAATGAGGGACTTCTCACCAGGATTAATCACTGGGGGGAAAGTAAAGAGCAGGAATCACTTGCCAGTGATTCCCAATGGGTGGCTGAAGAGGGCAAGTGCAGATTTTCCCCTTGCAGGGGAGCAAACACTTGTGCACAAGCATCTTTCATCTCTTCTCCTGGAGTGTCCATCCTTTCTCCCTCTGAACCCATCCATACTTTTTTTTCTGATGTATTCATAGCTGTGTACTCAAGGGCGCCTCAGCTGCGAGGTGCAAGTGTTGTTACACCAATGTGCTCAAAAACCCAGGGATGAACAGGGATTAAGTAGATCCACATTTACACTGCTCATACTGCTTGTGATTGCATTGCATGCTTTGAAATCTCCAGGGGATGTAACTCTGGGTTTGCCATTCCCCAGTGAGACTGTTTCTCAATTAAAAAGCAATCACATTTTCTTAGGAGGAAGGAAAAATGTCTCTAAGAAGTATTATTAGCAGAGCCACACAGGTGGATTATGGATATAAATTGAGTGTAATTGAATGTTTTGTAAGGGAGGAAACTTTTGATGTGAATTTATGGATTAGGTGGTTTTGTTTTCATACTGGGCAAAGGAAGTATGTATGCATATATATGTATGTCTGTATTTTAGGTGTGGTACAGGTAGTTAATGCTTTGGATGATAACAGAATGTGATTATTCCTTCTTTTTTGATTTTCTGGCTTTATTACTTTACTGCCTTTCTGGACCTGAAGCCTGAAAATATGTTAAAGGCTGAATCTTAGCCAGCAAGCTGTCAAACAACTGTATTTCAGCAAAACTTGGTGTCATGCCTGGATGGCTCTGTCCCGAAGCTAAGCTCCACACCACCAAAATAGCATGGCAGAAAATAGCATATTGAACCATGCAAAGGTATGGATCAATGAAGTCATTAGCAAAGTGACCTTATGGGTAGGGGAGACGATGCAGAATGGAAGCTCAAGAGCCCTCTTGAAGAGCAGGCTCTACAGTAATGACTGGTAATGCAGAGAGCAGTAATGTATTAAGGAGGCCCTTTACAGCAACCTCCCCCTATAACTGAATTTCCAGGAACAAAAGAACTTCTCTCTCTCTTTCCTGCCAGGCTTTGTTGGATCTGTCACACTGGCAGTGTTAAGAGCCTGGTTCAGCACCCTGTTGCTGTCACCATGGGTGCTGGTCCCCTTTGGGTTGTCCCTTGCCTCCTGCTGAGCTCAGGGTGGGCACTGGGTAAGGCTCCCTTATGGGACAGGCAGAAAAAGACAAACAGAAACTTTCCAGAGGGGACCTGACACTAGGAAGCTGTAAGACTTTATGATTAAGCTGTAAAGTGCCCCCCATAGCATCGCTTGGCTGGCTGATATCTTGCATAATGAATGGAGCGAGCACAGAAAGATTCACCGACTTGAACATTTCTGTCCCTGTTATGAATTCACCAAGTGGAGTGAAGTAAGGCACCAAGTCTCCAAGAGACAAAGTAAATAAAATAAAATGAAAATCTAATTTTCTCTAGATTCATCCAAGCCTTTAAGAGGACAAGAGGACTGCAATAGATATTTGTTTTCTTGTAGATTTCTACTCTTTTTTTTTTTGTTGCCTGGTATCACCTCTGCATACTCAGTGCCTGTTTATTTCTTCCCCATTCCATAAAAAGAGGGAAATAAATTAGGGGAGTCTAATTACTGAAATTTAATTAAAACAATTTAAAAATTACTTAATCAATTTTCTAACAAGAGATCTTTTTGGTAACAGCTGTAGACAGACAATTTATTAGTTACTGAAGCCAACCTTGTTTTTTAATATAAACAGACTAATTAATCAGTGGTTAACTCTTGTAATGACCAGCTCTTGCATGTAATTATTGCTGCTGTCATGAAGCATAATAGCTTATTTCCCAGGGTTATTATGCAAATTGCCAACATTGACCACTCTGAGTGAAGTTTAAAGCACTTTCTGTGATTATCTCTCATTTCCAAACTCTCAGGACATTTCTGGAACACATGTTTTTTTGCCTGGCGTGAAAAGTCTTATGCAGCCTTTCAGTTCAGTAGCACATATCTGGGCACGCTGGAGAGAAACATCCCAATTCTTCCAGGTTTTAATTGCTGGAGGGGAACAGAAGAAGAAAATATGTTTATTTCCCACATTAGAGACCTGCTCTATGCACAATTTTTTGTATGAGCCTGTGGAAAGAAAGAACCAAGCTCTCCAACAGGCCGAAGTTGGAGGTATTTATTTTAGTATTTAACTAATTTTGGAGATGAAGCCCTGTACATCCACTGAGGTGAGGCAGAGCCCTGTGGAGGAGAGCCAAGAGCTCTCCACAGCTCAGTAGAAGGCAGAAGTCTAAATGCAGGCACACAGGGAAAAAAGCTCAATGTAAGACTAGCAGGAGAAGGCATGAAACCTCATGGTGTACCCAGAGCTCACAGACAGTGGACTAAGAGCTGCTTGGGGTTAGAAGAAGGGAAAAAGAAAATATCACAGAGATGACTTAGTCCTAACCTTGACATTCAAAGGCTTTGGGACAGTGACTGAGATAAGGGTAATACACGGAATAAGAGCACTTAAAAAGAGGCACAGATGTTGAGTAAGGCATAAAAGCCTCTGAGGTGAATATGCATATCTGGAACATGTATCTGTAGACATGGCAAGTACATATGGACAGGTAAGTGGAGAGATGTGTGCCTACAGCCAGCCTGTGAATCACCTCCCAGCCCCTCCTTCTGCTCACCCCATGGTAATTGCCCCCTAGTGCTGACCAGTGCATGCACAGGGACCCTGGGGTCGCCCCTTCTGCTTCCCCATCGTTACCCAGCCCTGTGCACATTGTGGAGTTAAAGATTATTTTTACCAGATCTAATAAACCTGAAATTTCCAGCAACAGATGCCAAATTTTATCATCTCACTGGAGCTGGCAATAAAGAGGTTCACACAAAGACAGCAGGAAGGAAAGCAGAGTGAGCAGAGGGGCTGTTAGAGAGGAGGCAAGTGTGAGGCAGTTGCAGGCAGCAGTCAGTAGGGCAGTAAAAGCTAATAAAACCTTGATGTACAAACCACACTAATCAAAGAACAGGTATTGCATTCGTAGCTCCCATTTCCCCGGCCTTCACACAGCAGCTGGTGGGAATAGCGTGCTTGTTTTTGTAGATAAACAGATCCCAAGTGAGCTATACCTGAGCATCTCTGTCAGCCCACTGATGTGCAACAACCCTTCAAAATCCCTAAAATGAAGTCATGAACTTTCATGTATTTTCTCACTGCCAGCTCTGCCTAGCCTGTGGTGTAGAAAGGGCTCAGGGCTGGCTTTGAAGGTCTGAGTCAGCACAAGGGAAGGAAAGGAAGGAGGAAGGAGCAAGAGAGGGAGAGGTGGCCTTTTTCCAGGGCCCATTTCTGGGCTGTTAGACCATCCATGTTAACATCAGGAATGTAAAGGGAGAACTGGAAGGAAGGAGTTGCTGCAGTGGATCTGGACTAGACATGGATCTAGATTTCTGCCTGCCATGGCCACACCTGTCCAATTCTTTGGATGAAGGCACGCAGTCCCTTCTACCCCCATCACAAAAATCCTTCAACATCCACACCCTGCTGTGGGGTGGGATCACAACTGGGAAAAAATGAGACTGTTTCCTTACAGGCAGCATTACATATGATTGTCTGGGATTGAACCAATTTTGAGAATTTTAGCACTGTTGCACCACTGGTGAAGGCAGAATAAGCCCTGGACATGATTTTTGTCAAAGAAATAGTTTCTTTGTGGCTCATCATCCAGAGCTGGGGTCAACCCAGCTGCCACTTAACCCAAACACCAAACCCAGAATGAAGCAGAAGTGCAGTTTTGCATGCTAGGAGCATGCTGTGGGGGCAGTTGGTTTTGTCCTGGTTGCTCAGACTGCAATAAGTTAAATTATGACCTGACAGCCTGTGCATTTACTGCCAGTGCTGCAAGGTTGCATGGGCTGTAAACAGGCTGCGAACATGTCAGTAAGTGCTCTTCGTGCTGGGGAAGGACAAACAGACCTTTCGTCAGGGTCTGTGTCTGCCCTCGTGCTGTCACTGGAGACAACAGGAAGGATTTTGCTGGCATCAGTGGCTTTCAGCCTCCTTCTTCAAGGGCAGACCCAGGCTCCAACAGCGATGGGTCAGACACCTGAATGTTGTATGTCCCAAGCACCAGGGAGTAGCTGAGATATGTGGCCTGTGTGCCACTGTGACTGGAGAGATGAGAAGGCAGCCTGCCTGACTGCAAGGCAGGACAGCAGGAGGTGTGCTCAGCTGGCTGAACATTGCCCTGCCTGTGTATTTCTCACTTATCTCCAAGGTTTTATGACTCAGAAGTTTGTTTTCATGGGTTGCAAAAAGGGAAATTATTGCATTATTTCTTGTTTGTGTAGCACAGCGTGTATCCAGGAGCACAGATGCTCTTACAGCTCTTGATACCAACAGAGCAGAGATTACTTTGGTCCAAGCCATCGCATTTTTACCAAGCATCAGGGGGTACCACTCCCCCAGGAGCTGGCAGAAGTGAGCAGTGTGGTGACTGATGTTACATCTCCCATCAGAAAGTGTATGGAATTAGGGCAACCATATATTTCCTCCAATTTGGCATTGAACCGGAGGCATAGAACAAGCGTAATTTCCACATCAGGCTGGAGCTGTAATAGGAAAGCCATCTAACAGGTGAAAAATGCAATGGCCCCTGACATGGGCAGCTACTCCCTCCTGCCTGTCACAGCTTTCCCCACCGCTCGCTGGGGCCTCTGTGCAATATAAACTGTGCTCATTTCACAAGCTCACTGCAGGCTAAGCAGCTGTTAATCGCCCTTGACTGCGCTGCTGTAATCATCTGCAGGCACTCGGCTCCTGCGAGGGAAATCTCCACACTGCTGCTGCTGGAGGAGAGCACTGAAGGACGTGCTGTACTACCCAGACTGCTGGCAGTCCAGGGTGGGCTGCAAAACTCGATGCTGCAGCAGCACAGACTTCACTGTGGGCTGTCCAAGCCTGCCGGCACTCTGGTACCCCCCTGTGCTTTCCTTACCACGACCCCTCGGCTGTGCCTGTGCACATCAGGGCTGCAGCTCCCGGCGGCAGAGTGCAGGTGCCTGAGACAGCAAGCACTTGGCACTTAGAGGGGCACCAAGTTTTTGATTCACATGTTGATGGTCCAGGTTGCCAGCAGGCCCTTGGAATTTGGTGAGGATGGAGCTTCCCCCCGCCCCCAGTGCCACATTCTGGCCTCACTGCCCGGGAAGTGATGCCGTGGGGTCCTGGCTGGGGGATGAGCCCTGCAGACGGATGGATGCTGTGTGTGCTGGATGGGGAGGCAGATGGGTGACAAGCACAGGTTGGCAGAGCTTGGTAGTAAAAGCCTTGTTCAATAGGTGCATTGTTACACGTTCCTAAAAGAACAGCCATTTCTTGGCTTTTGCCGTGTTTTCCCTTTGGAGTCCAGCATCACAGGCATGACTTGTTGGTTCCCCAGTCCTGGAGAAGCCCTCCTCTTTCTACACTGGACCACTCAGATGCACCTCAACACCACCAGGAATGTCTTTCCACAGTCAAAATAATTTAAATGGGTTTCATTAGCAAAAGAGGATCTGCTTTGAAAGAGATGTTTTTCTTTAACAGATGTTCCTCTTTGTGGTTAACCTATCTTAACACTCCAGTCTTGGTTTTGTAGTATTTGACTGAAATCGAAGTGAGCTTTCCCTCCTCTTGTTTTCTCTCCCTGTATTCTGTATTTCCTCCCCTGAATATCAACCTGCATTGAGTGAATGCAGTCTTTTTTTTTTTTTTTTTTTTTTTTT